>QNTS01002450.1:83859-105579 GCA_003317085.1 Hucho hucho
TCTGGTGTCCTTTGACAGCTCTTTGGTCTTGGCCATAGTGGAGTTTGGAGTGTGACTGTTTGAGGTTGTGGACAGGTGTCTTTTATACTGATAACAAGTTCAAACAGGTGCCATTAATACAGGTAACGAGTGGAGGACAGAGGAGCCTCTTAAAGAAGAAGTTACAGGTCTGTGAGAGCCAGAAATCTTGCTTGTTTGTATGTGACCAAATACTTATTTTCCACCATAATTTGCAAATAAATTCATTAAAAATCCTACAATTTGATTTTCTGGATTTTTTTCCTCATTTTGTCTGTCATAGTTGAAGTGTACCTATGATGAAAATTACAGGCCTCTCTCATCTTTTTAAGTGAGAGAACTTGCACAATTGGTGGCTGACTAAATACTTTTTTGCCCCACTGTAGGTAGTTGAATGGGCTATTTACAGATGGGCTGTGTACAGCTGCAGCGATCGATGAGCTGCTCAGATAGCTGATGCTTAAAGTTAGTGAGGGAGATATGTCTCCAACTTCAGTGATTTTTGCAATTCGTTCCAGTCACTGGCAGCAGAGAACTGGAAGGAAAGTCGGCCAAAGAGGTGTTGGCTTTGGGGATGACCAGTGAGATATACCTGCTGGAGCGCGTGCTACGGGTTGGTGTTGCTATGGTGACCAGTGAGCTGAGATAAGGCAGAGCTTGACCTAGCAAAGACTTATAGATGACCTGGAGCCAGTGGGTCTGGCGACAAAAATGTAGCGAGGGCCAGCCGACGAGAGCATACAGGTCGCAGTGGTGGGTGGTATATGGGGCTTTGGTGACAAAACAGATGGCACTGTGATAGACTACATCCAGTTTGCTGAGTAGAGAGTTTTGGAGGCTATTTTGTAAATTACATCGCCGAAGTCTAGGATCGGTAGGATAGTCTACCGATAAGTGGTCTCCAATTTCTTTTATGGACTGGATCTTTACATTTACCACTATCCTGTTTCAGTAATAATTAAATCAGACCTTCTTATTGAGTGACCGATAATCTACCATCTACATAGGAGTGGATAAAACATGCTAATAACGGTCCTCTGAGTCTATCAAAAAAAGTTTGGCATACCTCAACTGGTATGCCGTCCAGCCCTGAAATATTCCCTGGACTTAAAGTCTTTAATTGCATCAAGGTGTTCCTTCTCTGTAATTTTACCTTCACATGAGTCTTTCTGTTCATTCGACACTGTTAATAGAACAAAATCCATACAAGTAGCTAGTGGAGCTGGAGGAGACTGAAACAAAATCATATGCTTCCTCCTTCAAAATATACTTTGGTGAATCATGGGTTATTTGTAACAAGTTTCAGTAAATTATTTTATTTCTATGTTGAACATAAAAAAAATTAAAACCTTTTATTCCATCCAGGTTGCTTTATTTTTATAATATATTACACTTGATCTTTCTTGAATAAGCCCCGGGCATCTCTTTAAGGATTCACATGTGAGGCCATGAGCTAAGTAGTGTAGTAAACAACCAAAGATTTCAAGACTAAAAGGGGTGAAAGTAGTATCATAAAGTAAAGATACACTTCATCTAGTCCTTGGCCTACATCCTTATTTGACTTTAGTGCAGGTCATATTTGTTCTTCACATTACCGTCTATGGTTAACACACACTATATCAAATTAAATTGAACTTTATCACAGTACAGTGAAATTGTTACTTGCATAGTGGGGTATTTTGGTTAGACATGTAGCTAGCTAGCTAAACAATGAACCATAATCCCAACTCATACTACCATGTACTATGCATGAATCTGCAGTTAGCTAAAGCTAACCAACTAGGTTAAAAGTAAATAGCAATTCAAATATTTCTGAGACATGAATAATATTACTACATAGATCATACACGTAACGTTATCTAGCGAACCAGCCAGCTAACGTTAGCTAGCTAGCTAACAGTAATAAAATCTAATCAAATCAAATAACATTTTATTGGTCACATACACATGGTTAGCAGATGTGAATGCGAGTGTAGCAAAATGCTTGTGCTTCTAGTTCCAACAGTGCAGTAATATCTAACAATTAATCTAACAATTTCCCAACAACTCCCTAATACACACAAATCTAACAAGCAATCTATCAATTCCCCAACAACTACCTAATACACACAAATCTAAAGGGGTGAATGAGAATATGTACATATAAGTATATGGATGAGCGATGGCCGAGCGGCATAGGGTAGGTGCAATAGATGGTATAAATACAGTTTATACATGTGATATGAGTAATGTAAGATATGTGAACATTATTAACTTCTTAGGGAGCGGCAGGTGAGGTGACGGTTTTGGAGAGTCTGGTGTGCCCAAAGCAAAATGCCTGCCACTCAGGCTCAGAAAATAGGATATGCACATAATTAGTACTATTGGATAGGAAACACTCTGAGGTTTCTAAAAGTGTTAACATAATGTCTGTGAGTATAACAGAACTCATTTAGCAGGCGAAAACCCGAGAAAAATCTATCCGGAAATCAGTTTCTGGTGACCTATTGCTCTGTTTGACAGTCGCCCTATTGAATCCATTTGTAACCAGGACTGAGACTGCAGTACCTATGGCTTACACTAGATGTCAACAGTCTATATACAAAGACTCAGAGAGATTGGAGTAAACAGAACGAATAGGTACAGGAAATGGCCAAGGTAGCTCAGATGTCAACAAGTTTTCTCGGGCGCGAGTCTGGCTGCGCGCCCCACTTTATTTTACTTATATAAGGTATAGGTGACCATCCGAGTGAAATATTATGGCTAATATTCATAAAAGGATAGTTAAGGATGCATTTTAACTGGTATTTGATTTGTTTAGGAAAAGTTTATAGGTATATTTGAACGCGTTCTCTTCACGTTTCAATGGACGATTTGACATTGGATTTTCTGATCATAACGCGCCAACCAAACTGAGATTTATGGATATAATAAATGACTTTTTCTAACAAAAGAACCATTGGATGTCTTCGTTGGACACTTGGGAAGCCCTCAGCAGAAGTTCTTCAAAAGGTAAGGGATTTGTTTTCGCTGTGAAATGTGTTTTGTGTGAACCGCGATGGTTTATGAAATATTGGAGGTGCTACCCTCAAACAATCAAATTTTGGGCTTTCGCCGTAAAGCCTTTTTGAAATCTGACAACGCTGAGATATTGCCAAGAAGCAGAGCTTTTGATGACTATGCAACACTATTGATGAATGTTTAAAAAGTACAGTGGCTTCCGAAAGTATTCACCCCCTTGTTTTTTTCCCCTATTTTGTTGCCTTACAACCTGGAATTAAGATATATTTTTTGGGGGGTTTGTATCATTTGATTTACACAACATGCCTACCACTTTGAAGATGCAAAATATGTTTGATTGTGAAACAAACAAGAAATAAGACAAAAAGAAAAACGGAAAACTTGAGCGTGCATAACTATTCACCCCCCCAAAGTCAAAACTTTGTAGAGCCACCTTTTGCAGAAATTACAGCTGCAAGTATCTTGGGGTACGTCTCTATAACCTTGGCACATCTAGCCACTGGGATTTTTGACCATTCTTCAAGGCAAATCTGCTCCAGCTCCTTCAAGTTCGATGGGTGTACAGAAATCTTTAAGACATACCACAGATTCTCAATTGGATTGAGGTCTGGGATTTGACTAGGCCATTCCAAGACATTTAAATGTTTCTCCTTAAACCACTTGAGTGTTGCTTTAGCAGTATTATTAGGGTCATTGTCCTGCTGTCCCAGTTTCAAATCTCTGGAAGACAGAAACAGGTTTCCCTCAAGACATTCCTACAGCATGAGGCTGCCACCACCATGCTTCACTGTGGGGATGGTGTTCTCGGGGTGATGAGAGATGTTGGGTTTGCCCCAGACATAGCGTTTTCCTTGATTGTCAAAAAGCAAAATTTTTGTCTCATCTGACCAGAGTAGCTTCTTCCATATAATTCGGGAGTCTCCCACATGACTTTTGGCAAACACCGAACGTGTTTGCTTGGTTTTTTCTTCAAGCAATGGCTTTTTTCTGGCCACTCTTCCGTAAAACCCAGCTCTGTGGAGTGTACAGCTTAAAGTGGTCCCATGGACAGATACTCAAATCTCTGCTGTGGAGCTTTGCAGCTCCTTCAGGGTTATCTTTGGTCTCTTTGTTGCCTCTCTGATTAATGCCCTCCTTGCCTGGTCCGGGAATTTTGGTGGTCGGCCCTCTCTTGGCAGGTTTGTTGTGGTGCCATATTCTTGTCATTTTTTTATAATGGATTTAATGGTGCTCCGTTGGATGTTCAAAGTTTCGGATATTGTTTTATAACCCAACCCTGATCTGTACTTCTCCAACTTTGTCTCTGACCTGTTTGGAGAGCTCTTTGGTCTTCATGGTGCTGTTTGCTTGGTGGTGCCCCTTGCTTAGTGGTGTTGCAGACTCTGGGGCCTTTCAGAACAGGTGTATATATACTGAGCTCATGTGACAGATCATGTGACACTTAAATTGCACACATGTGGACTTTATTTAACTAATTATGTGACTTCTGAAGGTAATTGGTTGCTTCCATCTTATTTGGGGGTGAATATGCATATGCATAGCAAAGGGGGTGAATACATATGCAATCACCACTTTCCGTTTTAAATTTTTTAAATTTTTTGAAACAAGTATTTTTTTTTCATTTTACTTCACCAATTTGGACTATTTTGTGTTTGTCCATTACATGAAATCCATTTAAACTACAGGTTGTAATGCAACAAAATAGAAAAAACGCCAAGGGGTATGAATACTTTTGCAAGGCACTGTACTTCTTATAAGGCGTATAATACCCTGTATTATGGATGGTATGGTAGAAGGGGTATAAATCATATGGTAATACACCATAAATAGCTGTTATTTATTTACGATCATTATAATGATGACACCAAGACATTATGGAGGGGTAATACATGTGTGTGTTCCCAGGTAAAGCTGATTCAACAGTCTCTCTAGTTCTATCAGATCAGACATATTAGTGGACTTGCAGGATGAGCAGGATTAGCGTGTTAATTGCTGGCTGCTAGAGCGTTGCTGCGCTAAGGCTAATGACGGCTAATGCTACGTCAAAACACATGCTTGCCCTGCTAGCTAGCTTCTATGCGGCTCACAACATAGCCTGATCGCTAGCTTCTCTACACCTCACAATGTGGCCTGCTAGCTAACTGCTCTACACCTCACAACATGGCCTGCTAGCTAGTTTATCTAGGTCTCACAACATGGCCCGCTAGCTTGCTTCTCTAAGCCTCAAAACATGGCCAGCTAGTTAGCTTCTCTACACCTCACAACACAGCCGGCTAGCTAGCTTTTCTACGTCTCACAACATGGCCTGCTATCTAGCTGCTCTACGCATCACAACATGGCCTCCTAGCTATCTTCTCTACGCCTCACAACATGGCCTGCTAGACTCTTAAGGATCCGCCCCTTTGTTTTACATTTTCACCTAAAATGACATACCCAAATCTAACTGCCTGTAACACAGGCCCTGAAGCAAGGAATATACATATTATTGGTACCATTTGAAAGGAAACACTTTGAAGTGGCCTGCTAGACAAAGAAAATACAAAGAAAAAACAAACCGTTATTTTGTATTTTTTTTGTTCCATCATCTTTGAAATGCAAGCAAAAGGCCATAATGTATTATTCCAGCCCAGCTGCAATTTATATTTTGGCCACTAGATGGCAGCAGTGTATGTGCAAAGTTTTAGACTGATCCAATGAACCATTGCATTTCTGTTCAAAATGATGTATCAAGACTGACAAAATGTGCCTAATTTGTTTATTAATAACTTTTCATGTTCAAAACTGGGCACTCTCCTGAAACAATAGCACGGCATTATTTCACTGTAATAGCTACTGTAAATTGGAAAGTGCAGTTAGATTAACAAGAATGTAAGATTGCTGCCAATATAAGATATGTCTATGTCCTGGGAAATTGTATTGTTACTTATAACCTCATGTTAGGGGTGGCAGGGTAGCCTATTGCTTAGAGTTTTAGACTTGTAACCGAAAGGTTGCAAGTTCAATTCCCCGAGCTGACAAGGTGCAAATCTGTCGTTCTGCCCCTGAACAGGCAGTTAACCCACTGTTCCTAGGCCGTCATTGAAAATAAGAATTTGTTCTTAACTGACTTGCCTGGTTAAATAAAGGTAAATATATATATATGTATATTGTTAATCGCATTAGCCTGTGTTAGCTCAACCGTCCTGTGGAAGGTACACCGATCCCGAAGAAGATAGCTAGCTTCCCTATGCCTTACAGCATGGCCTCACATCGCAGGAAGGGAGACAAACACACACACCAGCTTCCCTTGAGGTTTAACACACACACATCACCTGTCCACAGAAGAGCCTGGGAGGGGTTGTGGGAAGGAAACACCAGTGGCATTTTAGGTAGAATGGGTGTGGTTAAGAGGTTAAGAGCAGTATGGATGCAAGCTGGATGCAAGCTATGAATCAACTCTCCATCTACTGACACACACACAGACACATCCTCTCTGAGTAGTGTGTGTGCAAATCAAGTCAAATCACATTTTACTTTTCACATACACATGGTTAGCAGATGTTAATGCGAGCAGATGTTAATGCGAGTGTAGCGAATTGCTTTTGCTTCTAGTTCCGACAGTGCAGTAATATCTAACAAGTAATCTAACAATTCCCCAACAACTACCTAATACACACACATCTAAAGGGGTGAATGAAAATATGTACATAAGTATATGGATGAGTGATGGCCGAGCGGGATAGGGAAGGTGCAATAGATTATATAAAATACAGTATATACATGTGATATGAGTAATAATAGATATGTAAACATTATTAAAGTGGCAGTGTGTAGAGTGCATTCTATGGGTCTCACTGTAGGCAGCAGCCTCTCTGAGTTAGTGATTGCTGTTTAGCAGTCTGATGGCCTTGAGATAGAAGCTGTTTCTCAGTCTCTCGGTCCCAGCTTTGAAGCACCCATCGCCTTCTGGATGGTAGCGGGGTGAACAGGAAGTGGCTTCGGTGGATGATGTCCTTGATAATCTTGTTGGCATTCCTGTGACATCGGGTGCTGTAGGTGTCATAGAGGGCAGGTAGTTTGCCATCGGTGATGCGTTGTGCAGACCGCACCACCCTCTAGAGAGCCTTGCGGTTGAGGGTGGTGCAGTTGCCTTACCAGGCTGTGATACAACCTGACAGGATGCTCTTGATTGTGCATCTGTAAAAGTTTGGTGTTTTGGGTGAAAGGCAAATTTCTTCAGCCTCCTGAGGTTGAAGAGGCGCTGTTGTGCCTTCTTCACCACACTGTCTGTGTGGGTGGACCATTTCATTTTGTCTGTGATGTGTATGCCGAGGAACTTAAAACTTTCCACCTTCTCCACTGCTGTCCCATCGATGTGGATAGGGGGGTGCTTCCTCTGCTTTTTCCTGAAGTCCACGATCATCTACTTTGTTTTGTTGACGTTGAGTGAAAGATTGTTTTCTGACACCACACTCTGAGTGCCCTCACCTCCTTCCTGTAGGCTGTCTCGTCATTGTTGGTGATCAAGCCCACTACTGTTGTGTCGTCTGCAAACTTTATGATTTAGTCGGAGGCGTGCATGGACACGCAGTCGTGGGTGAACAGGGAGTACAGGAGGGGGCTGAGCACGCACCCTTGTGGGGCCCCAGTGTTGAGGGTCAACGAAGTGGAGGTGTTGTTTCCTACCTTCACCACCTGGGGGGGGCGGCCCGTCAGAAAGTCCAGGACCCAGTTGCACAGGGAGGGGTTGAGACCCAGGGCCTCCAGCATGATGATGAGCTTGGAGGGTACTATGGTGTTGAATGCTGAGCTGTTGTCAATGAACAGCATTCTTACATAAACTCACCAAAAAAAGAAACGTCCTCTCACTGTCAACTGCGTTTATTTTCAGCAAACCCAACACTGCGAGGACGATCAGTTGTCCGTCCTGTCTCTCTGCAGCGCTGTCTTAGGCGTCTCACAGTACGGACATTGCAATTTCATTGTAGTCTTATTTTTTTTTATTTCCCCTTTATTTAACCAGGTAGTTCTATCTGATGTCATAATACACCTTTATTTAACCAGGTAGTTCTATATGATGTCATAATACAGGGAGGCCAATTGAGAACAAGTTCTCATTTACAACTGCGACCTGGCCAAGATAAAGCACAGCAGTTCAACACATACAACAACACAGAGTTACACATGGGATAAACAAGCGTACAGTCAATAACACAATAGAAAAAAGGAAGTCTATATACAGTGTGTGCAAATGGCATGAGGAGGTAAGGCAATAAATAGGTCATAGTAGCGAGGTAATTACAATTTAGTAAATTAACACTGGAGTGATAGATGTGCAGATGATGATGTACAAGTAGAAGTACTGGTGTGCAAAAGAGCAGAAAAGTAAATAAAAACAATATGGGGATGAGGTAGGTAGATTGGATGGGCTATTTACAGATGGGCTGTGTACACCAGCAGTGATTGGTTAGCTGCTCAGATAGCTGATGTTTAAAGTTAGTGAGGGAAATATAAATCTCCAGCTTCAGCGGTTTTTGCAATTCGTTCCAGTCACTGGCAGCAGAGAACTGGAAGGAAAGGCAGCCAAAGGAGGTGTTGGCTTTTGGGGTGACCAGGGAGATATACCTGCTGGAGCGTGTGCTACAGGTGGGTGTTGTTATCGTGACCAGTGAGCTAAGATAAGGTGGAGCTTTACCTAGCATAGACTTACAGATGACCTGGAGCCAGTGGGTCTGGCGACGAATATGTAGCGAGGGCCAGCCGACTAGAGCATACAGGTCGCAGTGGTGGGTGGTATGTGGGGCTTTGGTGACAAAACGGATGGCACTGTGATAGACTGCATCCAGTTTGCTGAGTAGAGTGTTGGAGGCTATTTTGTAAATGACATCACCGAAGTCAAGGATCGGTAGGATAGTCAGTTTTAAGAGGGTATGTTTAGCAGCATAAGTGAATGAGGCTTTGTTGCGAAATAGGAAGCAGATTCTAGATTTCATTTTGGATTGGAGATGCTTAATGTGAGTCTGGAAGAAGAGATAACAGTATAACCAGACACCTAGGTATTTGTAGTTGTCCACATATTCTAAGTCAGAACCGTCCAGAATAGTGATGCTAGTCGGGCGGGCGGGTGCGGGCAACGAACGGTTGAAAAGCATGCATTTAGTTTTACTAGCGTTTAAGAGCAGTTGGAGGCCACGGAAGGAGTGTTGTATGGCATTGAAGCTCGTTTGGAGGTTTGTTAACTTCTTAGGGAGCGGTTCCCGAGGTGACGGTTTTGGAGAGTCTGGCGTGCCCAAAGTAAAATGTCTCCCACTCAGGCCCAGAAAATAGGATATGCACATAATTAGTACAATTGGATAGGAAACACTCTGAGGTTTCTAAAAGTGTTAACATTATGTCTGTGAGTTTAACAGAACAGAAATAGCAGGCGAAAACCAGAGAAAAATCTATCCGGATTTACTGTTTTTTGTCACATTAGCTGTGTTTGACAGTCTCTCTATTGAGTTCTATGGCAAGCAGCTCCGAGATTTCAGTACCTATGACTTCCACTAGATGTCAACAGTCGATATATAAAGCCTCAGAGAGATTGGAGGAAGCAGGAAGAATAGGTACAGGAAATGGCCAAGGTAGCTCAGATGTCAACAAGTTTTCTCGTGCGCAAGGCTGGCTGCGCGCCCCACTTTATTTTACTTATATAACGTTTAGGTGACCCTCCGGTTGAAATATTATCGCTCATATTCATAAAAGGATAGCTAAGTATGCATTTTAACTGGTATTTGATTTGTTTAGGAAAAGTTTATAGGTATATTTGAACACGTTCTCTTCACGTTTCAATGGGCAATTCGACGTTGGATTTTCTGAATATAATGCACCAACCAAACTGAGATTTATGGACATAATAAATGACTTTTTCTAACAAAAGAACCAAGGATTGTCTTCGTTGGACACTTGGGAAGCCCTCAGCAGAAGTTCTTCAAAAGTTAAGGGATTTGTTTTCGCTGTGAAATGTGTTTTGTGTGAACCCTGATGGTTTATGAATTTATGCTAATGGGAAAATATTGGAGGTGCTACCCTCAAACAATCAAATGTTGTGCTTTCGCCGTAAAGCCTTTTTGAAATCTGACAATGCTGTGATATTGCCAAGAAGCAGAGCTTTTGATGACTATGCAACACTTGTATATTGATGAATGTTTAATAATTCAACTTTTGGATTTTGAATTTGGCGCCTTGCATTTCTGCCTATAAGACGGAAGGAGCAAGATGGCGTCGTGGTCGGATTTGCCGAAGGGAGGGCGGGGGAGGGCTTTGTATGCATCGCGGAAGTTAGAGTAGCAGTGGTCGAGGGTATTGCGTATGCACGTAGCGAAATCAATATGCTGGTAGATCAGGTGAGCAGAAGGACTTGAGTTCCTGTATGTTGTTATGATTACACCTAGGCTCATTAAGGGAAGTGAAGGCTCTGGGCTCATCACACACAGACACACAGACCCACCCTCTCTGAGTAGTGTGTTCATTAAGGGAAGTGAAGGCTCTGGGCTCATCTTTAAAATATATAACAAAGTGCCGTGATGTCACACCCCATCAGCCTATCCTAAGTAGACTAAACCACTTTAGCAGAAAGAGCAGAGACTGTGATCGCCTGAACGCACAGAACCCGCTCTGACACACACACACAGCAGGCTGTGCAGGATGAGGGATGCATGTTGGTTTGGGGCTAAACATGATATCTTGGGTCCCCTGGGTTGGCCAATCAGAACAGCCTTCCAGGGAAACAGGAAAAGCACTCAAGACTGGGCCTGGAGAACACACACACACTCACATATACACAGAAAGAGAGACAGACACACACACACACACACACACACACACACACACACACACACAGAGACAGACACACACACACACAGAGAGAGACAGACACACACACACACACACACACACACACAGACAGACAGACAGACACACACATACATACGCATACAGAGAGAGAGAGAGAGAGGCAGACACACACACATACAGAGAGAGAGAAAGAGACAGACACACACATACAAACACAGAGAGATACAGACACACACATACAAACACAGAGATAGAGAGACAGACACACACACATAGAGAGAGAGAGACACACACACATACACACACATACCGAGAGAGAGAGAGAGAGAGAGAGAGAGACACACATACACAAACACACAGAGAGAAAGAGACAGACACACACACATACACACAAATCACATTTTATTTGTCACATGCGCCGAATACAACAGGTGTAGACCTTACAGTGAAATGCTGAATACAACAGGTGTAGACCTTACAGTGAAATGATGAATACAACAGGTGTAGACCTTACAGTGAAATGCTGAATACAACAGGTGTAGACCTTACAGTGAAATGCTGAATACAACAGGTGTAGACCTTACAGTGAAATGCTGAATACAACAGGTGTAGACCTTACAGTGAAATGATGAATACAACAGGTGTAGACCTTACAGTGAAATGCTTACTTACAAGCCCTCAACCAACAGTGCTTTAAGAAGTTAAGAAAAAAAGTGTTAAGTGAAGAATAGAAAATAAAGTATCAAATAATTAAACAGCAGCAGTAAAATAACAAGTGAGGCTATATTCAGGGGGGTACAGGTACAGTCAATGGGCACCGGTTAGTTGAGGTAATTGAGGTAGTATGTACATGTAGGTAGAGTTCAAGTGACTATGCATAGATAATAAACAGAAAGTAGCAGCAGCGTAAAAGAGGGGTCTGGGTAGCCATTTGATTAGATGTTCAGAAGTCTTATAGCTTGGGGGTAGAAGCTGTTAAGAAGCCTTTTGGACCTCGACTTGGCGCTCCGGTACCGCTTGCCGTGCGGTAGCAGAGAGAACAGTCCAAGATTAGTGTGGCTGGAGTCTATCTATTTAAAAAAAAAAATAATGTTTACCTTTATTTAACCAGGAAAAGCCCATTGAGACACAGAGTCTCTTTTTCATGGGAGACCTGGCCAAGAAGGCAGCAACAATCAATACATTACAGAATTAAAACATACAACAATAACATTTAATTTACGCTCCTCTGTAACAGACTCTCCCATCAATATTTAAATTAATTCAGTGGCACTAACATATCCAGATGAAGCATGGATTGTAGACTATTCCATGCCTCTGGTGCACAAGAAGAGAAGGCAGTCTTGCCTAATACTGTGAATGTCCTGGGGACTTTAAGTAGCAACCACCTAGCAGACCGGGTTTGGTAACTGCTGCTGGTGAAGGAGACCAGACTACAGAGGTAAAGAGGGAGTTTACCCAAAAGGGCTTTGTAGATTAACACATACACATGTATCTTTCTGAGCATATAGAGTGAGGTCCAACCTACCATTTGGTACAATGTGCAATGGTGAGTGACTTGGCATTTGTAATAAAGGTCAGGGATGCATGTAAGAAGGAGGAGGTTTGCATGCATTTACAACAAGTCACCATAATCAATTACAGAGAGAAAAGTGGCCTGAACAAGCTTCTTTCTAGCCATCAGCGGAAGCAAGCCTTATTACGAAAATAAAAACCCACTTTTAAATTTAAGCTTTGTCACATGATTATCCACATGAACTTTAAAGGACAACTTGTCATCCAACCAAATACCTAGATATTTGTAGGATGACACTTTTTCAATGGATAAGCCACCAGATGTGACAATGCTAACGTTCTCTGGCAGAGTTCTAGTTCTGGTGAAGGTCATGAATTTAGTTTTTTGTACATTCAAGACCTCTTTGAGACCATAAAGGGAGGCCTGCAGTGACTGAAACGCAGATGATACATAACTGTATCATCTGCTTATAGATGTAACTTTGCTGATTGCATCCCATTCCCCAAATCATTAATACATAACTGTATCATCTGCTTATAGATGGAACTTTGCTGATTGTATCCCATTCCTCAAATCATAAAAAAAATTGAGAACAACACAGGAGCTAAAATGGAACCCTGGGGCACACCTCTAATAATCTCAAGAAAGTTAGACTTGTGATTGAAAGTATATACACATTGTGTTCTGTCAGAAAGATAGTTCCTAAACCAATTGCCTCTTCACTGAGACCAATGCTTCTGAGTCTAGCTAGCAACAATTCATGGTCAACTGAATCAAAAGCCTTTGATAAATCCACAAACAGAGCAGCACAATGTTGCTTTTATCAAGTGCATTAATTATGTTGTTTGCCACTGCCATAGCTGCAGTTGTTGTGCTGTGCCCCAATGGCTGGGGTGGCTGAAGTCTTTGACAATGTTTAGGGCCTTCCTCTGACACTGCCTGATATAGAGGTCCTGGATGGCAGGAAGCTTGGCCCCTGTGATGTACTGGGCCATACACACTACCCGCTGTAGTGCCTTGCGGTCGGTGGCCGAGCAGTTACCATGCCAGGCAGTGATGCATCCAGTCAGGATGCTCTCTATGGTGCAGCTGTAAAACCTTTTGAGGATCTGAGGACCCATGCCACATCTTTTCAGTCTCCTGAGGGGGAATAGGTTTTGTCGTGCCCTCTTCACAACTGTCTTGGTGTGTTTGGAACACGATAGTTTGTTGGTCATGTGGACAACTTGAAGCTCTCAACCTGTTCCACTACAGCCCCGTCACTGAGAATGGGGGCGTGCTCGGTCCTCCTTTTCCTGTAGTCCACAATCATTTTTGTCTTGATCACGTTGAGGGAGAGGTTGTTGTCCTGGCCCCACATGGCCAGGTCTCTGATCTCCTCCCTATAGGCTGTCTCATCGTTGTCGGTGATCAAGCCTACCACTGTTGTGTCATTGGCAAACTTGATGATGGTGTTGGAGTCGTGCCTGGCCATGCAGTCATGAGTGAACAGGGAGTACAGGAGGGGACTGAGCACGCACCCCTGAGGAGCCCCTTGTGTTGAGGATCAGCGTGGCGGATGAGTTGTTCCCTACCCTTACCACCTGTGGGTTGCCCGTCAGGAATTCCAGGATCCAGTTGCAGAGGGAGGTGTTTTGTCCCAGGGTCCTTAGCCTAGTGATGAGCTTTGAGGGCACTATGGTGTTGAATGCTTAAATTCACACAGGACACCGTATAAGAGAGGAGAAATACTCAGACTGACCCTAGCCCCCCGACACAAACTACTGCAGCATAAATACTGGAGGCTGAGACAGGAGGGGTCGGGAGACACTGTGGCCCCATCCAACGATACCCCCGGACAGGGCCAAACAGGCAGGATATAACCCCACCCACTCTGCCAAAGCACAGCCCCCACACCACTAGAGGGATATCTTCAACCACCAACTTACCATCCTGAGACAAGGCCCACAAAGATCTCCACCACGACACAACCCAAGGGGGGGGCGCCAACCCGGACAGGAAGATCACGTCAGTGACTCAACCCACTCAAGCGACGCACCCCTCCTAGGGACGGCATGGAAGAGCACCAGTAAGCCAGTGACTCAGCCCCTGTAATAGGGTTAGAGACAGAGAATCCCAGTGGAGAGAGGGGAACCGGCCAGGCAGAGACAGCAAGGGCTTATAGAGTTGGTTGAGAGCGGTCTTAGTGCCAGCTTCGCTTTGTGGTGGTAAATAGACGGCTACGAATAATACAGATGAGAACTCTCTTGGTAGATAGTGTGGTCTACAGTATATAATGAAATACTCTACCTCAGGCGAGCAAAACCTTGAGACTTCATTAGATTTCGTGCACCAGCTGTTGTTTACAAATATGCATTGGTCGCCGCCCCTTGTCTTACCAGAGGCTGCTGTTCTATCTGCCGAAAAAGCTTAAAACCAGCCAGCTGTATGTTAATCATGTCGTCGTTCAGCCACGACTCGGTGAAACATAAGATATTACAGTTTTTAATGTCCCGTTGGTAGGATATACGTGCTCGTACATCGTCTATTTTATTATTGATTGATTCTAAGTTGGCTAATAGGACCGATGGTAAACGTAGATTACCCTCACAAACACACAGAGAGAGATAGAGGCAGACACACAAACACAGAGAGAGAGAGAGAGAGAGAGAGAGAGAGATGCCCTCAATGATGCCCTCAATCTCACACAAATTATCAAGGAACCTACCAGGTACAACCTCAAATCCGTAAACGCGGGCACCCTCTTAGATATCATCCTGACCAACTTGCCCTCTAAAAACACCTCTGCTGTCTTCAACCAGGATCTCAGCGATCACTGCCTCTTTGCCTGCGTCTGTAATAGGTCCGCGGTCAAACGACCACCCATCATCACTGTCAAACGCTCCCTAAAACAATTCAGCAAGCAGGCCTTTCTAATTGACCTGGCCCGGGTATCCTGGAAGGATATTGACCTTATCCCGTCAGTAGAGGATGCCTGGTTATTCTTTAAAAGTGCTTTCCTCACCATCTTAAATAAGCATGCCCCATTCAAAGAAAAATTGAACTAAGAACAGATATAGCCCTTGGTTCACACCAGACTTGACTGCCCGTGACGAGCACAAAAACATCCTGTGGCGTATTGCATTAGCATCGAATAGCCACCGCGATATGCAACTTTAGGAACCAATATACACAGGCAGTTAGGAAAGCAAAGGCTAGCTTTTTCAAACAGAAATTTGCATCCTGTATCACAAATTCCAAAATGTTTTGGGACACTGTAAAGTCCATGGAGAATAAGAGCACCTCCTCCCAGCTGCCCACTGCACTGAGGCTAGGAAACACTGTCACCACCAATAAATCCACGATAATCGATCATTTCAATAAGTTTTCCACCTGGCTGCCCCTACCCCGGCCAACAGCTCTGCACCCCCCGCAGCAACTTGCCCAAGCCCCCCCGCTACTCCTTCACCCAGATAGCTGATGTTCTGAAAGAGCTGCAAAATCTGGATCCCCACAAATCAGCTGCCGCAATTGTTGAAACCCTTATTACTAGCCTGTTCAACCTCTCTTTCGTATCGTCTGAGATCCCTAAAGATTGGAAAGCTGCCGCGGTCATCCCCCTCTTCAAAGGGGGAGACACTCTAGACCCAAACTATTATAGACCTATATCCATCCTGCCCTGCCTTTCTAAAGTCTTCGAAAGCCAAGTTAACAAACAGATCACCGACCATTTCAAATCCCACCGTACCTTCTCCGCTATACAATCTGGTTTCCGAGCTGGTCATGGGTGCACCTCTGCCACGCTCAAGGTCCTAAACAATATCATAACCGCCATCGATAAAAGACAGTACTGTGCAGCTGTCTTCATCAACCTGGCCAAGGCTTTCGACTCTGTCAATCACTGTATTCTTATTGGCAGACTCAATAGCCTTGGTTTCTCAAATGACTGCCTCGCCTGGTTCACCAACTACTTCTCAGACAGAGTTCAGTGTGTAAAATCGGAGGGCCTGTTGCCCGGACCTCTGGCAGTCTCTATGGGGGTGCCACAGGGTTCAATTCTCGGGCCCACTCTTTTCTCTGTATATATCAATGATGTCGCTCTTGCTGCTGGTGATTCTCTGATCCACCTCTATGCTGACGACACCATTCTGTATACTTCTGGCCCTTCTTTGGACACTGTGTTAACAAACCTCCAGACAAGCTTCAATGCCATACAACACGATCGCTGCCCGCACCTACATGAGGGACGCTGATGGCATTTCCCGTATGATTGATGAGGATCTCCATATTGCAAATGTACAGTCCCTTACTAGACGTCCGCAAATGTTTTTAAAATAGGCTGTTGGCCTCAGGTCGTGCCAGATCTTCCAGGAAGTCATCAATTGAAGTCTCTCTGACATTTGGTTTCCGTTTTATAAATGTTGAAAGATTTTGGTCATTTTTCAGCTGCTTACGGAAAATTCCACCAGATGGCGACTGGCTGCTTATTGCAAATCGACAAAACATCACCAAAGTGACATGGCCATTTCTCCTAAACGGAAAAGACTTCGAAGACGAAACTCGGTGAGCACGGGTTTGGCCAAATGGGCTTTTAGCCCAGAAACAAGATGGCGTCGAGGCCTTTTTGAGTTAAGGCCCATTTTCTGGGATTAAAGGTAAAAAACGGTAATAGAGCACTAATTTGACCGCTTCACGCCAAAGTACATGAACCTACGATGTAAGGAAAAAAAGAACCAGTCATTTATATATTGTAAATTACGAGAAATTAAAGAAATGTCCAGTTGCGGAATGTTCAGATGAATCGGTTAAGGCGGGGTTCCGGAGCTCTACATGATTTCTGTGATTTTCCGAACTCTCACATACACACACAGTCAATGGTGAGGGACACAGTGTCAGGCTTACAGACACACAGAGCCTGCAATAGTTCCATGCGTTCGAACTATCAAAGAACCGTCAGACCTAGAGCTCTGAAACTTTATAAACCTGTTCTATAGCTTAAGTCGATAGTGCACAGTGAGTTATGTGGCTCTAGAAGGTTCTCAGGCCGAAAAACAGCCTCGTACATTTGCAATGACTTCAATTCATTTTGACCATCGCGAAAATGACGACATTTAGAAAAGTTCCTGAGTCACAAGACTATATGCATTGAAACCGGCTTGGCCCATAGAGTCGGACCCTAAAGTTTGTGTCCGATAGCTCATTCAGGGACCCCGTAGCAACGCCCAGAAAAAGGGGTTTTTCGCTGCTCGGGCTCCGAATGACCTATCGAGCCGAAACTCAGGATTCGGGCTTGCCTTAGCTTGGCTTGTCTGGACCTGCAGCTAGAACGTATCTACGTGTTTTACATTTTATTCTGGTTTTAACAGAAGGCGCTGTGAATTCTGGGCCTGCTCTGAAATATGTGATAGTTGGCTTCTAAATGAGTTGGACAAAGTGGGTTTGGTGTCAGTTTGGTGTCAGCTTGTATCAGTTTGGTGTCAGCTTGTATCAGTTTGGTTTCAGAATGATATCTTATTCACTGATGGACGCTGACTTGATGGCTGACTTTTGTCCGTTTGCAATAAGTTTAAACAGTTATAAACCATCACCAAATTGACATGCTGAAATCAACACCAACGACCGATGGAGAGGAATGACTATCACTGCCCGGCCAAAGCAGAGTTCAACAGGCCAGTCAATTGGGCATTTCTGCAGTATATTAGAGCATGTCAAATTCGTGATGGTAAATGCCCATTGTAAGACATTGCAAATGGACAGCCGTGTACCTGGTGATCGGAACGGGTTACCAGGAGCACATTTTTTAAATGGTTTTCAATGCCATTAGGGGGGTGCAAGGGGTCCATGGCCGGGTAGGGAGCACCACCCACCCGTGGCCATCCAATAGGGGTCATTTTGGACGTTTTTCAAAATATAAAAAAAAAAACGAGTCCCCACCTCTCTCATCAACCATGACAAATAGACCTTCTAGGTTGATTCAGGGCTTAACATAGTGATATATATCATTTTGTCAGTATAAGTGCCATTTGGACATTTCTTATGCCATTTAGACATGGTTCACTGACTTTTGGGTTCGGAAGCCGACTTCCTATGATCATATATGGCAAATGGACATAGCATCCTGATTTGGTACTTTCAATACTTGTCAGAAGTCTCTGTGTAGCAGGTAGGCAGAGTCAGGCGCAGGACAACTGAGATGAGTAAATCACGTATCTTTACTCAAATAACAAACTACCAAAATAGGTAGTGAAATAAACCTACCATTAAAGTTATAGACTGATCATTTCTTTGTCAGTGGGCAAACGTACAAAATCAGCAGGGGATCAAATACTTTTTTCCCTCACTGTATGTATAATACAAAAGTTTTGAAAAACGGTCCAGAAGCACTTTATTAGAGGGGGTTGTATTTTTGAAAACATATATATATATTTGACCCTTGGGTCTTGACTTTATGTCTATTTGTAATATGAAAATCTACAGTGGAGAGCGCCCGCCATCTTTGGAATTTTTGTTGTATGACACTTGGCATTTGCCTTATGCCACTTGCCATAAGGCTTGAATGAACTGCCGTCCATTTGAGTGGTATTTGCGATCGTGTATATGTTTCGCCCAATGGCAATATGTTGCCATTCATTTTTGTCCATTTCATGGGGGTCTTCCCTTACCCGCCCGCCTGACTAGCAACACTACTCTGGACGGTTCTGACTTAGAATATGTGGACAACTACAAATACCTAGGTGTCTGGTTAGACTGTAAACTCTCCTTCCAGACTCACATTAAGCATCTCCAATCCAAAATTAAATCTAGAATCGGCTTCCTATTTCGCAACAAAGCATCCTTCACTCATGATGC
This sequence comes from Hucho hucho, assembly GCA_003317085.1. NCBI lineage: Eukaryota > Metazoa > Chordata > Actinopteri > Salmoniformes > Salmonidae > Hucho > Hucho hucho. Next base: position 103,037 of record QNTS01002450.1, read on the forward strand.
CAAACATACCCTCGTAAAACTGACTATTCAACCGATCCTTGACTTCGGCGATGTCATTTACAAAATAGCCTCCAACACAAATTTGATGCAGATTAGATGTAGTCCATCACAGTGCCATCCGTTTTGTCACCAAAGCCCCTTAAACTACCCACCACTGCGACCTGTATACTCTTGTTGGCTGGCCCTCGCTTCATATTCGTCGCCAAACCCACTGGCTCCAGGTCATCTATAAGTCTTTGCTAGGTAAAGCCCCACCTTTTCTCAGCTCACTGGTCACCACAGCAACACCCACCCGTAGCATGTGCTCTAGCAGGTATATTTCACCGGTCATCCCCAAAGCCAACTCCTCCGCCTTTCCTTCCAGTTCTCTGCTGCCAATGACTTGAACGAATTGCAAAAATCACTGAAGCTGGAGACTTATATCTCCCTCTCTAACTCTAAGCACCAGCTGTCAGAGCAGCTTACCGATCACTGTACCTGTACACAGCCCATCTGTAAATAGCCCACCCAACTACCTCATCCCCATATTGTTATTTATTTTGCTCTTTTGCACCCCAGTATCTCTACTTGCACAGCATCATCTGCACATCTGTCACTCCAGTGTTAATGCTAAATTGTAATTATTTCGCCAATATGTCCTATTAATTGCCTTACCTCCCTAATCTTACGACATTTGCTCACACTGTACATATATTTTTCAATTGTGTTATTGACTGTACGTTTGTTTATTTGTAACTGTGTTGTTGTATGTGTCGCACTGCTTTGCTTTATCTTGGCCAGGTCGCAGTTGTAAATGAGAACTTGTTCTCAACTGGCCTACCTGGTTAAATAAAGGTGGACTGGCCTACCTGGTTAAATAAAGGTGAACTGGCCTACCTGGTTAAATAAAGGTGGACTGGCCTACCTGGTTAAATAAAGGTGGACTGGCCTACCTGGTTAAATAAAGGTGAACTGGCCTACCTGGTTAAATAAAGGTGGACTGGCCTACCTGGTGAAATAAAGGTGGACTGGCCTACCTGGTGAAATAAAGGTGGACTGGCCTACCTGGTTAAATAAAGGTGGACTGGCCTACCTGGTTAAATAAAGGTGGAATAAAGGTGGACTGGCCTACCTGGTTAAATAAAAATTTAATATAAAAAACCTGTAAACTACTTATTTCATCCTGGAGATTGTTTTTCTGGTTCAAAGCGCATTTTAACCAGCTGTGAACACTTATGAGTAAATCTCAGGTTTATCCCATATGAACACTGATATTTTGAATCCTTATATTCAACAGGGCAGTCCCAATGACGTGAGTCTCTCTACAAAAGTACATGGCTTACAAACACTCTTCAAATCGGAACTGCCTGGCCTTAGAGGTAAAATAATTCACCGCTTGAGAAACCTAACGCAACTCTGACCATTACTATCCGACTGTGTGAGAAACAATCACCTGAGAGGAACTTTTGCTGAAAAACACACTGATCACTCAAGACGAACTGTTGAGTCTCTCCCAGAAGGAACCCGAACCAACAACATACCAGTGCTTAACGACTTCATATCTTTGGACTGAACGAATTGAAAGTGGATCCGAGAAGTAATGGCGAGCCTACGCCTGAGCTCCTACGAGGGATTAGCGTCTCCGGCTACAAACTTCAACACCCCGACCATTGACTTGGTCCTGCTTCATCTCTGCAATAACAAAAACTCAACTGAACCAGGCGAGACTCAGATACATCACGTAAATATATCATTGTATTGAATTTCCCTTTGGTGGGATGCTGTGTCTGCATTACATTGGTGTCAGCAAACGATTACTGTAAGACTGTTAGTGTTGTATGACTGTTAATCTTAATTACATGTCATGATTAATACTGTCAGTGCTTTTTCTATGTTCGGATGTGAAGGATAGTTGCTACCCCTGGTGGAACCTTACTCTCACTGCTCCTGATTTCATGAATAAGAATTCACAACTCCAAAGTCCTGTTAGTTTCCATTAACATATTCAATTGATCTGTAGTGTTTTCCATGTCAATGACTGTATTGCATTACATTTGTATCTGGTCAATTAAAACCACTGTAACTACCTCATTTTCTAACTTATTTTGTCTAGAAATAAATACCTTGAAGTTGAACTTTTTGCATTAAAGTCCTTAATGGTAGTATGGTTAATGATAACTACACTAGATTTAATGAAAGGGACCTCTATGTATAAAAACCCTTCATTGTGCCCCTACTTGATTAATTTGGATAGGATAACCAAATTAATTACGAGATGAGGTGGCTATGCTTTACAAACAGATTTAAATTCTGCGCAAACTTATGGGGAAAAACGCAAATTGGAACTGATTGGGATACTACTTGACACCAACAAACTCCCCATAATATCTGGCCCTCTGCCCTCCCTAAATCGTGGCATTGAACGGTTCAGCAGACTGTTAGCCCTCCATAACTGGCTAGGAGACTATTGTAGCTCTGTGGGTGTAACATTTATTGACAATTTTGATACCTTCTGGAAACAAAGGTTGTTTTACAAGGAGGATGGGATCCACCCAAATCATTTG
>QNTS01002450.1:106101-118747 GCA_003317085.1 Hucho hucho
TTTTCTGTGTGTTATTTCTTACATTAGCCCAGAACGTTTTCTGTTGTGTTATTTCTTACATTAGCCCAGAACGTTTTCTGTGTATTATTTCTTACATTAGCCCAGAACGTTTTCTGTGTATTATTTCTTACATTAGCCCAGAACGTTTTCTGTGTGTTATTTCTTACATTAGCCCAGAACGTTTTCTGTGTGTTATTTCTTACATTAGCCCAGAACGTTTTCTGTGTATTATTTCTTACATTAGCCCAGAACGTTTTCTGTGTATTATTTCTTACATTAGCCCAGAATGTTTTCTGTGTGTTATTTCTTACATTAGCCCAGAACGTTTTTTGTGTGTTATTTCTTACATTAGCCCAGAACGTTTTCTGTTGTGTTATTTCTTACATTAGCCCAGAACGTTTTTTGTGTTATTACATACAGCCGGATATAACTTTTGGTTATCAGAGCGGTGGTAACTCACCAGCATTGCGACCAGAAATACGACTTTCCTGAATTGGATCCTTTGTTCGTACCACCCAGGGAAATTGAATTAATCTCAGAGGCTGCTCCAAGATGCCGCCGGCAGAGAAGAGGTATTCGGAGTTGACTTGTAGTCTGACTCAGCAGGCGTGTACACCATCCACCGCTTCCAAGTACATTACTCGCTGAAGTTCAGTCGCTGGACAATAAAGTAGACGAGCTCAGGGCGAGGATCTCCTTCCAGAGAGACATCAGGGACTGTAACATACTCTGTTTCATGAAATCATGGCTCTCTCTGCATATACTGCCCCTGTCCATACAGCCAGCTGGGTTCTCAGTACACCACGCAGACAGGAATAAAAAACACTCCGGGAAGAAGAAAGGCGGTGGTGTATGTTTCATGATTAACTACTCATGGTGTGATTGTGATAATGTACAGGAACTCAAGTCCTTGTGTTCACCTGACCTAGAATACCTCACAATTAAATGGTGACAGTATTAACTCCCCAGAGAATTCTCTTCAGTTATAGTCACAGCCGTGTATATCCCCCCAAGCCATCACCACAACGTCCCTCAAGGAACTACACCGGCCTTTGTGCAAAAGGGAAACCACATATCCTGAGGCCGCATTTATTGTACCTGGTGATTTTAACAATGCAAATTTGAGAAAAATCTACCGAAGTTCTATTAAACATTGCCTGTAGTACTCGCGCTTCAAAAACTCTCGACCATTGTTACTTTTCTTTCCGGGATAGCTACAAGGCCCTCCTCCTCCCTCCCTTCAGCAAATCAGATCACGACTCCATTCTGCTCCTCCCTTCCTAAAAGGTAGAAACTCAAACAGGAAGTGTCAACGCTGGTCTGACCAATCGGAAACCATACTTCAAGATTATTTTGAACAATCTCACGGACTGGGATATGTTCCAGGTTGCCTCTGAGAATAACATTTATGTATACACGGATACAGTGACTGTTCATCAGGAAGTGTATAGGGGATGTTGTTCCCACTATTAAAACCTACACAAAAGATGGCAGCATTTGTGCAAAATGGAAAGCGCAAACCACCGCATTTAACCACGGCAAGGTGACTGGGAATATGGTTGAATACAAACAATGTAGTTATTCCCTCAATCAAACAGGCAAAATGTCAGTATACAGACAAAGTGGAGTCGCAATTCAACGACACGAGACCTATGTCACAGGGTCTACAGACAATCAAGGATTATAAAGGGAAAACCAGCCAGGTCATGGACACCGGCGTCTTCCTCCCAGACAAGTTAAACACCTTCTTTGCCTGCTTTGAGGAGAACACCTTCTCTCCTTCTTCGTGGCCGACGTGAGTAAGAGATTTAAGCGTGTTAACCCTCGCAAGGCTGCCGGCCCAAACGGTATCCCTAGCCGCGTCCTCAGAGCAGCTGGCTGGAGTGTTTACGGACAAATTCAATCTCTCCCTATTCCAGTCTGCTGTCCCCACTTGCTTCAAGATGTCCACCATTGTTCCTGTAATCAAGAAAGCAAAAGTAAATGAACTAAATGACTATCGTCCCGTAGCACTCACTTCTGTCATCATGAAGTGTTTTGAGAAGCTGCTTAAGGATCATATCACCACCACCTTACCCAACACCCTGGACCCACTTCAATTTGCATACAGCCCCAATAGATCCACAGACGATGCAATTGCCATCGCACTGCAAACTTCCCAATCCCATCTGGACAAGAGGAATACCTACAATGTATTCGGAAAGTATTCAGACCCATTGACGTTTAGAAATTTTGTTAGGTTACAGACTTATTCTAAAAGTGATTAAATAAATGTTTTTCTGATCAATCTACACACAATAGCCCATAATGACAAAGTGAAAAAAAGGTTTTACAAATTTACAAAAAAATAACAAACAGAAATACGTTATTTACATAAGTATTCAGACTCTTTGCTATAAGACTCGAAAAGTAGCTCAGGTGCATCCCATTGATCAACCTTGAGATGTTTCTACAACTTCATTGGAGTCCACTTGTGGTAAATTCAATTGATTGGACATAATTTGGAAAGGCACACACCTGTCTATATAAAGTCCCATAGCTAACAGTGCATGTAAGAGCAAAAACCAAGGAATTGTCTGTGGAGCTCCGAGACAGGATAGTGTCGAGACACAGATCTGGGGAAGGGTACCAAAACGTTTCTGCAGCATTAAAGGGTCGCCAAGAACACAGTGGCCTCCATCATTCTTAAATGGAAGACGTTTGGAACCACCAAGACTCTTACTAGAGCTAGCCACCTGGCCAAACTGAGCAATCGCACCATCCCTACAGTGAAGCGTGGTGGTGGCAGCATCATGCTGTGGGGATGTTTTTCAGAGGCAGGGACTGGGAGACTAGTCAGCCACCTGGCCAAACTGAGCAATCAGGGGAGAAGGGCCTTGGTCAGGGAGGTGACCAAGAACCCGATGGTCTCTCTGACAGAGCTCCAGAGTTCTTCTGGAGATGGGATAACATTCCAGAACGACAGCCATCTCTGCAGCACTCCACTGCGGTACAGTCGATGTGGGGCGTGCTCCCTCTGCTGTTTCGTGAAGTCCACGATCAGCTCCTTTGTTTTGACGATATTGAGTGTAGAGGTTATTTTCCTGGTTCAGGCGCAGGGCCCAAGCTTCATGATGAGCTTGGAGGGTATTATGGTGTTGAATGCTGAGCTGTAGTCAATGAACAAATCAAATTTTATTGGTCACATTCACATTGTTAGCAGATGTTAATGCGAGTATAGCGAAATGCTTGTGCTTCTAGTTCTGACCGTGCAGTAATATCTAACAAGTAATCTAACAATTTCACAACAACTACCTTATACACACAAGTGTAAGGGAATGATTAAGAATATGTATATATAAATATATGGAAGAGCGATGGCCGAACGGCATAGGCAAGATGCAGTAGATGGTATGGAGTACAGCATATACATATGAGATGAGTAATGTAGGTTATGTGGCATTGTTTAAGTGACTAGTGATACATTTATTACATCCAATTATTAATTATTAAAGTGGTTAGAGATTGAGTCTGTATGTTGGCAGCAGCCACTCAATGTTAGTGATGGCTGTTTAACAGTCTGATGGCCTTGAGATAGAAGCTGTTTTTCAGTCTCTCGGCCCCAGCTTTGATGCACCTGTACTGACCTCGCCTTCTGGATGATAGCGGGGTGAACAGACAGTGGCTCGGGTGGTTGTTGTCCTTGATGATCTCTTTGGCCTTCCTGTGACATCGGGTGGTGTAGGTGTCCTGGAGGGCAGGTAGTTTGCCCCCGGTGATGCGTTGTGCAGACCTCACTACCCTCTGGAGAGCCTTACGGTTGTGGGCGGAGCAGTTGCCGTACCAGGCGGTGATATAGCCCGACAGGATGCTCTCGATTGTGCATCTGTAAAAGTTTGTGAGTGTTTTTGGTGACAAGCCACATTTCTTCAGCCTCCTGAGGTTGAAGAGGCAACGTTGCACCTTTTTCTCCACGCTGTCTGTGTGGGTGGATCATTTCAGTTTGTCCGTGATGTGTATGCCGAGGAACTTAAAACTTTCCACCTTCTCCACTACTGTCCCGTTGATGTGGATAGGGTGGTGCTCCCTCTGCTTTTTCCTGAAGTCCACAATCATCTCCTTTGTTTTGTTGACGTTGAGTGTGAGGTTATTTTCTTGACACCACACTCCGAGGGCCCTCACCTCCTCCCGTGTAGGCCGTCTCATCGTTGTTGGTAATAAAGCCTACCACTGTAGTGTTGTCTGCAAACTTGATGATTGAGTTGGAGGCGTGCATGGCCACGCAGTCATGGGTGAACAGGGAGTACAGGAGGGGGCTGAGAACACACCCTTGTGGGGCCCCAGTGTTGAGGATCAGCGGGGTGGAGATGTTGTTTCCTACCCTCACCACCTGGGGGGCGGCCCGTCAGAAAGTCCAGGACCCAGTTGCACAGGGCGGGGTCGAGACCCAGTGTCCGAGTCCATAATTGACTGTAGACCCTCCCACATACGTCTCGTGTCTGAGCCGTTGAATTGCGATTCTACTTTGTCTCTCTACTGACGCTTAGCTTGTTTGATAGCATTGCGGAGGGAATAGCTACACTGTTTGTATTCGGTCATGTTTCCGGTCGCCTTCTTAGCGCACGGGTCTAGTTTCCTGAATTTCCGCCTGTCGGACGTTCCCAAAGTAAACTGCCTGTTACTCAGGCCCAGAAGCTAGGATATGCACAACCTTATATAGACTAGATGTCAACAGTCTTTAGACAAAGTTTCAAGCGTTTACCTTGAAAACTAGAGGCGTAGAGGAAGTTTATCCAAGTGGAGTGAGGAAGTGCCTTTTGGGTTAGGTGCGCAGTTTTTTACTTTTCTCTCGCCCAGGTTATTATCCGTGTGAAATATTATAGTTAACTACTTAGGGAGTAGCGGCGCGCTAGAGGGTCGCTCCCGACACTACCCGGTGAAATGTAAGGCGCCAAAATCCAAAAGTTGAATTATTAAACATTCATCAATATACAAGTGTTGCATAGTCACCAAAAGCACAGATTCTTGGCAGTATCACAGCATTGTCAGATTTCAAAAAGGCTTTACGGTGAAAGCACAACATTTGACTGTTTGAGGATAGCACCCCACACATTTTCCACATTAGCATAAATTCATATCCAGCGCGGGTCTCACAAAACCCATATCAGAACTAAAATAAATCCCTTACCTTTCGCAACTTCAGCTGAGGGCTTCCCAAGTGTCCAACGAAGACATCCAATGGTTCTTTTGTTAGAAAAAGTAATTTATTATATCCATAAAATTGGTTGGCGCGTTATGTTCAGAAAATCCAATGTCGAATCGCCCATTGAACTGCGACGAGAACGCGTTCAAATATACCTATAAACTTTTCCTAAACAAATCAAAGACCATTTATAATGCAGCCTTAGCTATCATTTTATGAATATTAGCGATAATATTTAACTCGGATGGTAACCTAAACGTTATGAAAGGAAAATAAAGTGGGGTGCGCACACAGTCTCGCGCCCGTGAAATCTTGTTGACAACTGAGCTCCCTTGACTATTTCCTGTTCCTATCCATTCTGCTCAGGGCTAGAGCTTCCAAACTCTGTATAAAGACTGTTGACATCTAGTGGAAGCCATAGGTACTGCAATCTTGGAGCTGGATACCATTAAAATCAATAGGGAGAGTATCAAACAGAGCAAAGGTCACACAAAAAAAATTTACGGACAGAAATTTCTTGGGTTTTCGCCTGCTATATCAGTTCTGTTATACTCACATACATTATTTTAACACTTTTAGAAACTTTTAGAATCAGAGTGTTTCCTATCCAATAGTACTAATTATGTGCATATCCGATTTTCTGGGCCTGAGTGGCAGGCATTTTACTTTGGGCACGCCAGACTCTCCAAAACCGTCACCTCTGCTGCCGCTCCCTAAGAAGTTAATATACATAATTGTGTACCTAAGGATCGATTAGAAATGTTGTTTGATTTGTTTGGACAAAGTTTATAGGTATATTTTGAACGCTCTCTATGTCTTGTATAATGGGACGAGTGGACGGTGGATTTTCTGAACAGAACGCGCCAACCAAACGGAGCTTTATGGAGATAAAGAGGGACTTTTTATAACAAAAGGAACATTGGATGTCTTGCTTGGACACTTCGGATTGCCCTCAGCAGAAGATCATCAAAGGTAAGCGATTTATTTGAGCTCTTTTTATGTTTTGTGACACCCCCGCTGGTTTTATTATTATACTAAGTACATGGGTGCTGTCCTCAGACAATCAAATGTTGTGCTTTCGCCGTAAAGCCTTTTTGAAATCTGACAACGCTGTGAGATTGCCAAGAGTCTAAGCTTTTGAAGAGTGTGCAACACTGGTATTTTTATGAATGTTTTATAATACTACATTTGCATTTTGAATTTGGCGCTCTACATTTTTCCGGATGTTGTCAAGGATGGGGCGCTAGCGCCCCACTGCTACTTAATTATCCCCAAGAGGCTAAAGCTTGGTCGCAAATGGGTCTTCCAAATGGACAATGACCCCAAGCATACTTCCAAAGTTGTGGCAAAATGGCTTAAGGACAACAAAGTCAAGGTATTGGAGTGGCCATCACAAAGCCCTGACCTCCTTTAGATTTTTTTATTTTTTTTACATTTTTGCTCATTTAAATAAGAAACCCACTGAAACGTTATATTTATATAAGTAATCAGACCCTTTACTCAGTACTTTGTTGAAGCACATTTGGCAGTGATTACAGCCTCGAGTCTTCTTGGGTATGACGTTACAAGCTTGGCACACCTGTATTTGGGGAGTTACTCCCATTCTTCTTTGCAGATCCTCTCAAGCTCTGCCAAACAGTTCTATTTTTGCTTCATCAGACCAGAGGACATTTCTCCAAAAAGTACTATCTTTGTCCTCACCGTAGTCTGGCTTTTTTATGGCAGTTTTTGAGCAGTGGCTTCTTCCATGATGAGCGGTCTTTCAGGTTATGTCAATATAGGACTCATTTTACTGTGGATATAGATACTTTTGTACCTGTTTCCTCCAGCATCTTCACAAGGTCCTTTGCTGTTGTTCTGGGATTGATTTGCACTTTTCGCACCAAAGTACGTTAATCTCTAGGAGACAGAATGCATCTCCTTCCTGAGCGGTATGACGGCTGCGTGGTCCCATGGGGTTTATACTTGCGTACTATTGTTTGTACAGATGAACATGGTACCTTCAGGCATTTGGAAATTGCTCCCAATGATGAACCAGACTTGTGGAGGTCTACAACTGTTTTTCTGAGGTCTTGGCTGATTTCTTTTGATTTTCCCATGATGTCAAGCAAAGAGGCACTGAGTTTGAAGGTAGGCCTTGAAATACATCCACAGGAACACCTCCAATTGACTCAAATTATGTCAATTAGCCTATCAGAAGCTTCTAAAGCCATGACGTCATTTTCTGGAATTTTCCAGCTGTTTAAAGTGACAGTCAACTTAGTGTATGTAAACTTCTGACCCAACGGAATTGTGATACAGTGAATTATAAGTGAAATAATCTGTCTGTAAACAATTGTTGGTAAAATGACTTGTGTCATGCACAAAGTAGATGTCCTGACCGACTTGTCAAAACTATAGTTTGCTACCAAGAAATTTGCGGAGTGGTTGGAAAACTAGTTTTAATGACTCCAACCTAACTGTATGTAAACTTCCGCCTTCAACTATAAAGTGCAGCAGCCTCTAAGGTGCAGGGATGAGAAACTGGGTGGTAGCCAGCTAGTGATGGCTATTTAACAGTCTGACAGCCTTGAGATAAAATCTGTTTTTCACTCTCTCGGTCCCAGCTTTGATGCACCTCTACTGACTTCGCCTTCTGGATGATAGCGGGGTGAACAGGCCATGGCTCGAGTGGTTGATGTCCTTGATGATTTTTTGGCCTTCCTGTTTAGCTCCCGAGTGGCGGTCTAAGGCACTGCATCTCAGTGCAAGAAGCGTCACTGCAGTCCGTGGTTCAAATCCAGGCTGCATCACATCCAGCCGTGATTAGGAGTCCCATAGGGCAGCGCACAGTTGGCCCAGTGTTGGCCGGGGTAGGCCGCCATTGTAAATAAGAATTCTTAACTGGCTTGCCTAGTTAAATAAAGGTTAAATAACAAAATAAAAAATACATTGTTTTCTGTAGGGCAGGCAGTGTGCCCCTGGTGATGCGTTGGACAGACTGCACCACCCTCTGGAGAGCCCTGTGGTTGCGGGTGGTGCAGTTTCCCTACCAGGCGGTGATACAGCCCGACAGGATGCTCTTAATTGTGCTTCTGTAAAAATGTCTTCATTGTCCTGAGGTGCTGTTGCACCTTCTTCACCACACTATCTGAATATATATAATATACCATTTCAGATTGTCAGTGATGTGTACTCAGAGGACCTTGAAGCGTTCCACCTTTTCTGCTGCAGTCTTGTCGATGTGGACAAGGGCTTGCTCCCTCTGCTGTTTCCTAAAATCCACAATCAGCTCCTTTGTTTTGTTGACGTTGAGGGAGAGGTTATGTTTTCTGGCATCACTCTGCCAGGACCCTCACCTCCTCCCTGTAGGCTGTCTCGTTATTGTTGGTAATCAGGCCTACTACTGTTGTGTCATCTTAAAACTTGATGATTGAGTTGGAGGCGTGCATGGCCACGCAGTCATGGGTGAACAGGGAGTACAGGAGGTGGCTGAGCATTGACCCTTGTTGGGCTCCTGTGTTGAGGATCAGCGAAGTGGAGGTGTTGTTTCCTACCTTCACCACCTTGGGGCGGCCTGTCAGGAAGTCCAGGACCTAGTTGCACAGGGCTCAGACCCTGGGCTTAATGATGAGCTTGGAGGGTACTATGTTGTTGAAGGCTGAGCTATAGTCAATGAACAGCATTCTGACATAGGTATTCCTCTTGTCCAGATAGCATAGGGCAGTGAGCAGTGTGGTGGCGATTGCATCATCTGTGGATCTATTGGGGTGGTAAGCAAATTGAAGTGGATCTAGGGTGTCAGGTACACCCACTTTAATGTCCTATGGTTATCCAGCTTACAACCTTCTCACAACTTTCTGGGAATGGTGCAGGATAATTGCTTGGTTTTGGAACATTCTCAGCACATTTAAGGAACTTGAACGTTTCCTGAAAGTAGAAACATGTTTCAGTCTCCTCCATCTCCACTAACCGAAGCTAATTGTATGGATTTTTTTCCTATTAATAATGTAAAATTAACATCTGTACAGAAAGACTCATGTTATGGCGAAATTACAGAGGAGGAATTTCGAAAGGGCAACAGTACAAGCAGGGAAAAGGCTAGTAACGTAGTCCGGGAGATCAGGCAATAGGTAGATGACAGGAAATCAAAAAGGCTAATGTACAGGCGGGGAAGAGGCAAAAGGGGTCGTTAGTGAGGCAGGCAAAAACGATCATACACGGGAGGAGTAAATCACGGGAAACCCAGCGCTCTGAAAGACGTGTGTCGCAAAGCAAACAATACCTCACAGTGATGGCGTGCAAAGAACTGAACTAAATAGTGTGTGATAATGACATACAGGTGTGTGAACAGGTGATCAGAATTCAGGTGATTGGGATCTGGAGAGTGAGCTGCGTTCAGGGCATCTATGTGTTTAAGAGTGTGAGTTGGAAGCAGACGTTACAGGCAGCGTGATGAGAGACAGTCAATATTTAAATCACCCAGAAAATAGACTTCTCTGTTGATATCACATACATTATCAAGCATTTCACACACATTATCCAGCTACTGACTGTTAGCACTTGGTGGTCTATAGCAGCTTCCCACCAGAATGGGCTTTAGGTGAGGCAGATGAACCTGATGTACCTTACTTCCACAGTATTTAACATTAGATCTTCTCTGAGCTTTACAAGAATGTGGTTCGGAATACCGCCCCCGTTGGCATTTCTGTATTTCGGTAAATGTTATAACCATGTATTGCTACCACTGTATCATCAAAGGTATTATCTAAGTGAGTTTCAGAGTCAGAATATGAATGTCATCTGTTACAAGGAGGTTATTGACTTCATGGACCTTGTTTCTCAGACTGCATATGTTAATATGGGCTATTTTTAGCACTTTTCTGGGTTGTTTGATTCTTTTTAATGCTTTACTGGGAAGCTTATCAGAGGTAGACTTGCTCATGTTATTTATATTGGAGCTGATAGTGCAGGGTGAGCTGCACAAAGTGGTCTTCCTACTAAGACACACCGCCTCAGTAATAACAGTGTAACTCTGGTTTATAGGCTCCTGGTTACTGCATACAATAGCTGTAGGATTACCAAAGGTATTTAGGGCAGTTAGGGGGACATAAATTACGTTACTTACATTGTGTCTGCCAACGCCCCTAGGATAATGTACATTTGATGCAGCATTATGATGAGTCATTGTCACTATGGGAGGGATTAACTGAGCTGGTCTTGGGTCAATGATGTCATTGTTTCAGTGGACTATTTCCATGGAAAGAAAACAGAAGATTTGAATCTCACTGATGCCATGTCGCAATAAAAAAATACATGTGTTTGCATAGCTTTTTTCCCACAACCAATGTGAAACCAAAAACATACGTTCCCACAACTTCAAAGGAACCAAATGTGCTAGCTGGGTATAGACATGAGTGCTATTGTCGCAAACCTCTTCAGAAACTCAAAGAAGTAACAAATACATGTGCAATCATCTCCACATGCATGTACAAACACACACACAAAGTCCAGCAGACCAATGACCCAGGAGATGAAGGGGGGGCTGATTAGGGGTGACGAGTGGAGAGAGAGGGTGGAGAGGGATTTGAGGTGTGTGTGTGAGGAGGGGGTAGAGGGGATTTGCGCAGGGCGAGGGCAGGGTGAGGGTGTGAGGAGGGGGTAGAGGGGATTTGCGCGGGGCGAGGGCAGGGTGAGGGTGTGAGGAGGGGGTAGAGGGGATTTGCGCGGGGCGAGGGCAGGGTGAGGGTGTGAGGAGGGGGGAGACCAGTAGGGAATGGTGTCAGCTGCGCAGGCAGCAGGGAAAGCCGACATCTTAATAAAACAGCCTCAGGCTAAAACCCATTAAAAGCCTCAGAGCCTGTTACCACTGCTGGCCAGGTAGCACACACACACATATATTATATATGGATCTGTCTGTCTGTCTGTCTGACATATTATATATGGATCTGTCTGTCTGTCTGTCTGACATATTATATATGGATCTGTCTGTCTGTCTGTCTGACATATTATATATGGATCTGTCTGTCTGTCTGTCTGACATTATATATGGATCTGTCTGTCATATTATATATGGATCTGTCTGTCTGTCTGTCTGACATATTATATATGGATCTGTCTTTCTGTCTCTGTGTGTCTGTCTGTCATATTATATATGGATCTTTCTGTCTGTCTGTCATATTATATATGGGTCTGTCTGTCTGTCATATTATATATGAATCTGTCTGTCTGTCTTTCATATTATATATGGGTCTGTCGGTCTGTCATATTATATATGGATCTGTCTGTCTGTGTGTGTGTGGTTACAGACCTTGACCATTGAGGCATTACAGTAGTCGAGGGAAATTCATTGATAAATACCAGGAAAGGGGGAAACCGTACTCAAAACACAAAAGTTTAAAGTTTTTAGCACAGTGAAATGTCTTTAACTGCCTACTCTTTCCAGACAATGTTGTAATCAATAAGTAGTACATAAAACATTTATAAAAAAGTCAAGTAGACCAAAAAGACACAAGAAATCACACACTCATGATGTAAACTACACTGAGAGTACATGACATAGACTGACCATGTGAATCCAGGTGAAAGCTATCATCCCTTATTGATGTCACTTATTAAATCCACTTCAATCAGTGTAGATGAAGGGGAGGAGACAGGTTAAAGAAGGATTTTTAAGCCTTGACACAATTGAGTCATGGATTGTGTATGTGTGCCATTCAGAGGGTGAATGGGCAAGACAAAATATTTAAGTGTCTTTGAACAGGGTATGGTAGTAGGTGCCAGGCGCACATGGTTGAGTGTGTCAAGAACTGCAACGCTGCTGGGTTTTTCAAGCTCAACAGTTTCCTGTGTGTTTCAAGAATGGTCCACCACCCAAAGAACATCCAGCCAACTTGACACAACTGTGTGAAGCATTGGAGTCAACATGGGCCAGCATCCCTGTGGAACGCTTTCGACACCTTGTAGAGTCCATGCCCTGACGAATTGAGGCTGTTCTTAGGGAAAAAAGGGGTGGGGGGATGCAACTCAATATTAGGAGTTCAGACAGCTATTTTACAACATCAAAAAGAGCTGGTCTGAACTCAGCTATATTACAACACCAATAAGAGGCTGCCTGAACTCAGCTATATTACAACACCAATAAGAGGCTGAGTTCAGACCAGCTCTTATTGGTGTTGTAATATAGCTGAGTTCAGGCAGGCTCTTATTGGTGTTGTAATATAGCTGAGTTCAGACAGGCTCTTATTGGTGTTGTACTATAGCTGAGTTCAGACAGGCTCTTAGTGGTGTTGTAATATAGCTGAGTTCAGACAGGCTCTTAGTGGTGATGTACTATAGCTGAGTTCAGACCAGCTCTTATTGGTGTTGTAATATAGCTGAGTTCAGGCAGGCTCTTATTGGTGTTGTAATATAGCTGAGTTCAGACAGGCTCTTATTGGTGTTGTAATATAGCTGAGTTCAGACAGGCTCTTAGTGGTGTTGTAA
>QNTS01002450.1:135526-154125 GCA_003317085.1 Hucho hucho
AGGTTTATAGTCCTGCTCCCTGCAGGTTTATGTTCCAGCCCCCTGCAGGTTTATGTTCCAGCTCCCTGCAGGTGTATAGTCCAGCCCCCTGCAGGTTTATAGTCCTGCTCCCTGCAGGTTTATGTTCCAGCCCCCTGCAGGTTTATGGTCCTGCTCCCTGCAGGTTTATAGTCCTGCTCCCTGCAGGTTTATGTTCCAGCCCCCTGCAGGTTTATGGTCCTGCTCCCTGCAGGTTTATAGTCCAGCCCCCTGCAGGTTTATAGTCCAGCCCCCTGCAGGTTTATAGTCCAGCTCCCTGCAGGTTTTTGTTCCAGCTCCCTGCTGGTTTATAGTCCAAAACAGCAGCAGAATAGCCACAGCATGTGTGTGACTGTGTCTGTGTGTCCTGTCTTCAAACTTTGCAGCGGGCAGACCAGTTTGCTAACACTCAGTCAAAATGGGCTACTCGTTTCGCTTGTTGGATATTATGCACATTCATAGCTGCTAGCAAATGTCCTGGCTTATTGATTTATCATAGTAGCAGCAGACAACAGGAGGCAGTAGACCGAAACATCAGATGAGAATTGATCGGCTGAAATATGAAGCGAGTGAATGGAGACAGCTTCGCTCCATCCAATCAGAGTAGCAGGATCAACGTGGCAATGGCTCCGTTTGGACTGCTAGCTGACATTAGCTAGGTACTTTTTGTCACTCTAAACTCTAACAACTGTAACTTTGGATTGGTAGTAGATAATTCTGTTCTGATTCCAGAGTTGAATAGAAGAGAAGTAGACCAAGATGTCATACCATTTAAGTTTTTTTCTAGTGGTTACTAAAACATCTTTATCGTTAGATTAGTATCAGATATTTTGGTTCAGATTCCAGATTTGAAAAGCAGCGAAGTAGAGGAAGATTTCATAAACGCGAATGTTTTATCTAAGTTGTTGGAAAAGCGGTCCAAGTAGCTGATTTGTATCAAAAGTCAATTTTTTTTTATTTACAGTAAATGGAATGCTGGAAGTGATGATGTCACAATGGGACCTTTAGAATGTTGAGGAAATCCCATGAAAGAGAATTGAGGATGGAAAAACTGCACATTTTTAAAGTTGGTTCAGCGTTTCTAGCTTAAACAGTGTAAGAGTAATGTGCTAAAGAACCAAATAAAATATACACATTTAGCAGGTGTTATTGCGGGTGTAGCAAAATGCTTGTGTTCCTAGCTCCAACAGTGCAGTAGTATCTAACAATTCACAACAATTAATACATCTAAAAGTAAAAGAATGGAATTAAAAAATATATAAATATTAGAACGAACAATGTCGGAGTGGCATTGACTAAAATACAGTAGAATACAGTATATACATATGAGATGAGTAAAGCAGTATGTCAACTTTATTAAATTGACAAGAGTTCCATTATTAAAGTGGCCAGTGATTCCATGTCTATGTACATGGGACAGCAGCCTCTTACGGTGCAGGGTTGAGTAACTGGGTGGTAGCCGGCTAATGAATGCTATTTAACAGTCTGATGGCCTTGAGATAGAAGGTGTTTCTCAGTCTCTCTGTCCCAGCTTTGATGCACCTGTACTGACCTCAAATTCTGAATGATAGCATGGTGAACAGGCCGTGGCTCAGGTTGATGATGTCCTTGATGATCTTTTTGGCCTTGGGTGCTGTAGGTATCCTGGAGGGCAGGCAGTGTGCTCCCGGTGATACGTTGGGCAGACGGCACCACCCTCTGGAAAGCCCTGCATTTGCAGGCGGTGCAGTTGGTGATACAGCCCGACAGGATGCTCTCAATGGTGCATCTGTAAAAGTTAGTGAGGGTCTTAGGGGCCAAGCTGAATTTCTTCAGCCTCCTGAGGTTGAAGAGGCGCTGTTGCGCCTTCTCGCCTTCTTCACCACACTGTCTGTGTGGGTGGACAATTTCAGATTGTCAGTGATGTGTACGCTTTGAAGCTTTTCACCTTTTCACCTTCTCCACTGCGGTCCCATCGATGTGGATAGGGGGGTGTTCCCTCTGCTGTTTCCTGATTTCCACGATCAGCTCTTTCGTTTTATTGACGTTGAGAGAGAGGTTATTTTCTGGCACCACTCTCGCCAGGGCCCTCACCTCCTCCCTGTAGGCTGTCTTGTCATTGTTGGTAATCAGGCCTACTACTGTTGTGTCATCTGCAAACTTGATGATTGAGTTGGAGGTGTGCGTGGCCACGCAGTCATGGGTGAACAGGGAGTACAGGAGGTGGCTGAGCACGCACCCTTGTGGGGCCCCTGTGTTGAGGATCAGCAAAGTTCCTGGGGTCCTACATAATTAAGGCAGTGATACAATTTTAAAAACAATGCATTCATTACAGAATTCACAACACACTAACTGTGTGCCCTCAGGCCCCTACTCCACCACTACCACATATCTACAACGCAAAATCCATGTGTACGTGTGTGTATAGTACGTATGTTATCATGTGCGTGTATGCATGTGTCTGTGCCTATGTTTGTGTTGCTTCACAGTCCCCACTGTTCCATAAGGTGTATTTTTACCTGCTTTTTAAATCTGATTCTACTGCTTGCATCAGTTACCTGATGTGGAATAGAGTTCCATGTAGTCATGGCTCTATGTATTACCTCCCATAGTCTGTTCTGGACTTGGGGACTGTGAAGAGACCTCTGAGGGGTATGCATGGGTGTGCTAGACAGCTTGTTACATTCAGCTTGTTAACACCTCTTACAAAAACAAGTAATGATGAAGTCAATCTCTCCACTTTGAGCCATGAGAGATTGACATGCATGTCATTAATGTTAGCTCTCTGTGTACTTTTAACGGCCAGGCATGCTGCCTTGTTCTGAGCCAACTGCAATTTTCCCAAGTCCCTCTTTGTGGCACCTGACCACACTACTGTTCAGTAGTCCCGGTACGTTAAAACCAGGGCCTGTAGGACCTGCCTTGTTGATAGTGTTGTTAAGAAGGCAGAGCAACGCTTTATTATGGACAGACTTCTCCCCATCTTAGCTACTAAGCAGTTTAGTCACCTCAACTTACTCAATTTCCACATTATTCATTACGAGATGTAGTTTAGGTTAAGGGTTTAGTGAATGATTTGACAAAAATACAATGCTTTGAGATTGTATTATGGTCAAATCATTCACTAAATGAAATATTTAGGACTAACTTATTCCTTTCTACCCATTCTGAAACTAACTGCTCTTTGTTGAGTGTTGCAGTCATTTCAGTCGCTGTAGTAGCTGACGTGTATAGTGTTGAGTCATCCGCATACATAGACACTCTGGCTTTACTCAAAGCCAGTGGCATGTCGTTAGTAAAGATTGAAAAAAGCAAAGGGCCTAAACAGCTACCCTGCGGAATTCCTGATTCTTCCTGGATTATGTTTGAGATTCTTCCATTAAAGAACACAATCTGTGTTCTGTTAGACAGGTAACTCTTTATCCACATTATAGCAGGGGGTGTAAAGCCATACCACATACTTTTTCCAGCAGCAGACTATGATCGATGATGTCGAAAGCTGCACTGGAGTCTAACAAGACAGCCCTTCAATCTTTTTATCATCAATTTCTCTAAGCCAATCATCACTCATTTTTGTAAGTAGTTTCATAAATGTGTCAAGTGGAGCGTCTCGTTACTCCTCATTACACACCACAGACCAGCATATATTCTTTACATCATCAACATATGAATCACTACAAAATTATTGTATGACCTCTTATACACTATATTAGGCCCATCCTTTCAAACTTTGGTTTTCCTAGATATGGCTATTATATTGTGATCACTACATCCTATGGATCTGGATACTGCTTTAAAGCAAATATCTGCAGCATTAGTAAAGATGTGATCAATACATGTTGATGATTTAATTCCTGTGCTGTTTGTAAATACCCTGGTAGGTTGACTGATAACCTGAACCAGGTTGCAGGCATTGGTTACAATTGGAAGTTTTTTCTTAAATGGACAGCTTGATGAGAGCCAGTCAATATTTAAATCACCCCAAAATATACTTCTCTGTTGGTATCACATACATTATCAAGCATTTCACACGTTATCCAGATACTGACTGTTAGCTCTTGGTGGTCTATAGCAGCTTCCCACAAGAATGGGCTTTAGGTGAGGCAGATAAATCTGTAGCCATATTAATTCAACAGTATTTAACATGAGATCGTCTCTGAGCTTTGCAAGAATCTGGTTCTTAATATAGACCGCAACACCGCCCCTGTTGGAATTTCTGTCTTTCGGTAAATGTTATAACTATGTATTGCTACCACTGTATCATCAAAGGTATTATCTAAGTGAATTTCAGAGATATGTCAGAATATGAATGTCATCTGTTACAAGGAGGTTATTGACTTCATGGACCTTGTTTCTCAGGCTGCATATGTTAATATGGGCTATTTTTAGCACTTTTCTGGGTTGCTTGATTCTTTTTAATGCTTTACTGGGAAGCTTATCAGAGGTAGACTTGGTCATGTTATTTATATTGGAGCTGATAGGTCAGGGTGAGCTGCATAAAGTGGTCTTCCTACTAGGACACACCGCCTCAGTGCTAACAGTGTAACTGGTCCATAGGCTCCTGATTACGGCTTACGATAGCTGTAGGATAAACAGATGTATTCGGTGCAGTTAGGGGGACATAAATTATGTTACTTACATTGTGTTTGCCAACGCCCCTAAGGTCATGTACGTTTGATGCAGCATTATGATGAGTCATTGTCACAATGGGAGGGATTAACTGAGCTGGTCCTGGATCATTGAACAGTCATGGCTTCAATGCAACCTTGAAATGAGTGGACAGAGTCCAGGAGACAAGATGATTTGGATGGACTCCGTCATTCCTGTAGAGTATCTTCTGTTTCCGGAAGGTGTCAAAGTTATCACTAAAAGTGGCTCCAGCAGAGCTACAGTAGTCTTTTAGCCAGATGTGTAATGCCAGCAGTCTGCTGAATCTTTCACACCCGCAGCCCAATGATGGTACTGGACCTGAAATTATTGGCTGTATTTTGGGAGTCTTTTAATGCTAAAATCAGTTCTTTAAAATACATTTTTAGATGTTCTGAGCTAGCCCTCCTGATGCCGTTTGACCCCAGGGTAGTACAGGTTTTTTGCTTTGGGAACCGAGATGTTTCTCACCGTAGAGCTGCCTATGATGACAGCTGGTGATGTTGAATGGGCCGGTCTCTCAGGCAGCCTCACGGTCTGGTGAGGGTGGGAGCTCCGAGGATCTGAACCCGAGGTAGAAGCCACCGGAGAGGGAGACAGAGCCGAGGACGAAGACGCAGGTACCTCCAGATCCGATCTTGAATGGGAAGCCCCCAGGGAAGAAGGCGCTGGAACCTCTGGATCCAGGGCGGCAAAGCAGTTTCTGGTCTGTGTCAACTCCGGGCTCAACATCTCCAAGGAGACCCCCATTGCCAGAGGACGCTTTCTTCGACTTCCACTACGAGTGATGTATCTCCGTGGCTGGTTGTTTGTAACCAGTGCCTGCAACCTGGTTCAGGTTATCAGTCAACCTACCAGGGTTTTTACAAACAGCACAGGAATTAAATCATCAACAAGAATTGGTAACTCAACCCAAACTCCATACATCCATTTGTTTGTATGGGTTACCTTCAGATGAGTCAATCAATCAATCAATCAAATGTATTTATAAAGCCCTTCTTACATCAGCTGATGTCACAAAGTGCTGTACAGAAAACCAGCCTAAAACCCCAAACAGCAAGCAATGCAGGTGTAGAAGCATGGTGGCTAGGAAAAACTCCCTAGAAAGGCCAGAACCTAGGAAGAAACCTAGAGTGGAACCAGGCTATGAGAGATTATAACAGATTATAACAGAACATGGCCAAGATGTTAAAATGTTCATAGATGACCAGCAGTTTCAAATAATAATAATCACAGTGGTTGTAGAGGGTGCAACAGGTCAGCACCTCAGGAGTAAATGTCAGTTGGCTTTTCATAGCCGATCATTCAGAGTATCTCTACCGCTCCTGCTGTCTCTAGAGAGTTGAAAACAGCAGGTCTGGGACAGGTAGCACATCCGGTGAACAGGTCAGGGTTCCATAGCCGCAGGCAGAACAGTTGAAACTGGAGCAGCAGCACGGCCAGGTGGACTGGGGACAGCAAGGAGTCATCAGGCCAGGTAGTCCTGAGGCATGGTCCTAGGGCTCAGGTCCTCCGAGAGAAGAAAGAGAGAAAGAGAGAAAGAGAGAAAAAGAGAGAAAGATACACTTGTGGAGAACACCATCATGTTCGCGAGAGTTTCCCCTTTCCATAGAGTGGTCAGAGTTTGTATGCCAAACCGTTCAGACGCTACAGACGTTTTCATGAGAAGAGCAATTTTTGGGATGTCTCCTGGTCTGAGTAACACCACTGTAGCTCGGCCACTTTCCACCGTAGATGCAGAAGCCCAATACCTGATAATGTTAGCTTAAACTGACAGATTTTAATGGAAACGTTTTATTATGTTACTTAGATTGACGTACAGGTGCATCTATAGACTCTTAAGGACTACGACGTAATGATAAAGAAAATTATTTACTCTCCTTCCGTCCCTATATGCTTCTCTATATTCCTCTATCTCCACCTCTATTTATCCCTCTTTCCCCATCTCTCTTCCTCCCAGCAAAATAACTCAACACCAAACTAACTCAACACCAAGCTAGCTAACTAAACACCAAGCTAAGTAACTAACTCAACACCAAGCTAGCTAATTAAACACCAAGCTAAGTAACTAACTCAACACCAAGCTAGCTAATTAAACACTAAGCTAAGTAACTAACTCAACACCAAGGTAACTAACACAAAACCAAGGTAACTAACTAAACACCAAGGTAACTAACCCAACACCAAGGTAACAAACTAACTCAACACCAAGGTAACAAACTAACTCAACAGCAAGGTAACTAACACAACACCAAGTTAACTAACTCAACACCAAGTTAACTAACTCAACACCAAGGTAACTAACTCAACACCAAGGTAACTAACTCAACACCAAGGCAACTAACTCAACACCAAGGCAACTAACTCAACAGCAAGGTAACTAACACAACAGCAAGGTAACTAACATAACACAAAGGTAACTAACTCAACACCAAGGTAACTAACTCAACACCAAAGCAACTAACTCAACAGCAAGGTAACTAACACAACAGCAAGGTAACTAACATAACACAAAGGTAACTAACTAACTCAACAGCAAGGTAACTAACACAACATCAAGGTAACTAACTCAACAGCAAGGTAACTAACTAACTCAACACCAAGGTAACTAACTCAATACCAAAGCAACTAACTCAACAGCAAGGTAACTAACACAACAGCAAGGTAACTAACATAACACAAAGGTAACTAACTAACTCAACAGCAAGGTAACTAACACAACATCAAGGTAACTAACTCAACAGCAAGGTAACTAACTAACTCAACACCAAGGTAACTAACTCAACAGCAAGGTAACTAACTCAACAGCAAGCTAACTAGGTCAAGGAAGGAATTGTTTGGGTTAGAAAAGGGAAGGATAGAGGGATGGATAAGATGGATTTATCAAGGGGCAGAGGGAGGAAAGAATGGTGGGAGAAATTGAGACAGATTGCCACACCCCAGCAGGCGCTCTCATTGGTGGAGAGTTGAGGGCCCTAGGCGATGTGATTGGACAACAAGCCTGCAACTCAGAGCATCCCATAATACCCAGCTCACTGAGGGCATCACCATGGAGACAGAGAACAGAAACAAACACAGCATGCTCACAGAAAAACAAGAGGTACAGTAGGTGTGTGTGTCGAGCTCAGGTAGCAGTGTGTCAGAAGGCTGTCAGTCACTCATCCATCCAGCTGGCTAATTGGCTCCTTACCTTCCCTTACCCTCCCTCCCTCCCCCTCTCTCTCTCCCTCTCCTCCCTCCTCCAGGCATAGCTCCTAACCGGGTGCCGGAGGCCAAAATGCATATGAGCCAATGCTCTGCTGCTGCTCTGTTTAATTATCTCACAGTGTGTGTGTGTGTGTGTGTGTGTGTGTGTGTGTGTGTGTGTGTGTGTGTGTGTGTGTTACCGGCCCACACACCAGTGCTATGTTAAACAGCAAGGCATCCTGGGAATTGGAGTGACAGCTCATTTTGGTTCTGCAGTCTGAGACATTTCCCCCATCACGCGCACACACACACGTATGCACGCACACACACACACACACACACACACACACACCCCCTCTCTGTGGAGCTCCTGGGTCGGGGCTGTCGTGACAGTGACAGGGTTGTTGACAAACACTAGCAGCCAGCGGCACCATGGGAAATGGTGTCAGCAGAATGACAGGAGCTGTTAATGTCTCGCCTCAACATCCACCGCCTGACAGACAGACACCTCACACGTCTCTTATACACACATCTCAAATAACATTTATTCGTCACATGCTTTGTAAACAACAGGTGTGGACTAACAGTGAAATGCTTACTTACGGGCCCTTCCCAACAGTGCAGAGAGAAAGACAATAGAGAAATAATAGAAAAGTAAAACACATAATAATAAATACACAATCAGTAATGATAACTGGGCTATATACACGGTGTACCAGTACTGAGTCAATTAGTAATGATAACTTGGCTATATACACGGTATACCAGTACCGAGTCAATCAGTAATGATAACTTGGCTATAAACACGGGGTACCAGTACCGAGTCAATGAGTAATGATAAATGGGCTATATACACGGTGTACCAGTACTGAGTCAATTAGTAATGATAACTAGGCTATATACACGGTGTACCAGTACCGAGTCAATCAGTAATGATAACTGGGCTATATACACGGTGTACCAGTACTGAGTCAATCAGTAATGATAACTAGGCTATATACACAGTATACCAGTACCGAGTCAATCAGTAATGATAACTTGGCTATAAACACGGGGTACCAGTACCGAGTCAATGAGTAATGATAACTGGACTATATACACGGTGTACCAGTACTGAGTCAATCAGTAATGATAACTAGGCTATATACACGGTGTACCAGTACTGAGTCAATCAGTAATGATAACTAGGCTATATACACGGTGTACCAGTACTGAGTCAATCAGTAATGATAACTGGGCTATATACACGGTATACCAGTACTGAGTCAATGAGTAATGATAACTTGGCTATATACACGGTGTACCAGTACTGAGTCAATCAGTAATGATAACTTGGCTATATACACGGTGTACCAGTACCGAGTCGATGTGCAAGGATACCAAGTAGTTGAGGTAGATATGTACATATAACTAGGAATAAAGTGACAGATAGTAAACAGTATCAGTCACTTATGTGATGAGTCAAATAACATAGTGCAAGACGGGTCAATGCAGATAGTTAAATAGTTAACCAAATAGTTACCAGGACTAACTATTTAGCAGTCTTATGGCTTGGGGTTAGAAGTTGTTCAGGCTCCTGTTGGTTCCAGACTTGGTGCATCTGTACCGCTTGCCATGCGGTAGCAGAGAGAACAGTCTATGACTTAGGTGGCTGGAGTCTTTGACACACACACACTCTGAGACATCTCATACTCTCACACAGAGAAACTGACACGCCAGGCAACATTCATGTCCACCATTTTAGTTCATTGTATCCCTCTTCCCTCTACAAGAAAATTCAATACAACAGAAAATAAACTACAAGAGACAACAGATAAACTACATTTCAACAAATACATTTTACAATCAACCAAACCACTTGCAAACCTCAGTAAATTCCTTGCTCATCAGTGTTCAAAACTGCACCAGGGATTCAAGATATAAATGAGGTTTGTGAATTATTCCAAACATGGGGGGCGTTAAAACCCAAGGCTGATTTACCTAGGTTGGTAGAGACACGAGGGACCTCAAGAGAGGGTTTGGTGCTTCGTATTTATATACTTTAATAAGGGGTTCTAAGCTAACACATGGAATTGTTTTAAGATGGTCATACTAAGGATTATTTAGTTATTTGATTTGACCCAGTAAGGTATCAAAAAGATCAGAAAAAAATATTGGATGAAACATTGAATTTGATATTACTGCTAGTAGCCAATAGAAACGCATTGAAGAACAGATTCACTATATGGTACAACATATATACATTTTTTTACTATCAAAAGGAGGTTTGTTGTGAAGTGTCTATCTTACATCTGAGATATAAGAAAGATCAGGAAACTATTTATATTTTTTGGGACATGTATTTAACCATTTCTTTTTGGCAGTAAACTGTCTCCATATATAGTTCCATAATTTTTTTTAACTGGTACTGGGGACCGGAGAAACGGAGAACATCATCGTGTTCGTAAGAGTCTCGTCTTTCAATAGAGTGGTCATAATATTTTGTAGGCAAACCGTTTGGACGCTACAGACATTTTTGTGAGAAGACCGATTTTTGGGATGTCTCATGGTCTAACAAAGACTGCTCTAGGTCTGCCACATTTCACCACAGATGGGAGGAAGACTCTGGGAAGACTTTCCACTAGATGTTGGAACATTGCTGCGGGGACTTGCTTCATTCAGTCACAAGAACATTAGTGAGGTCGGGCACTGATGTTGGGCGAGTAG
This sequence comes from Hucho hucho, assembly GCA_003317085.1. Lineage (NCBI taxonomy): Eukaryota > Metazoa > Chordata > Actinopteri > Salmoniformes > Salmonidae > Hucho > Hucho hucho. The sequence goes on from QNTS01002450.1 coordinate 146,063, forward strand.
GCCTGGCTCGCAGTCGGCGTTCCACATTATCCCAAAGGTGTTTGATGGGGTTGAGGTCAGGGCTCGGTGCAGGCCAGTCAAGTTCTTCCACACCCATCTCGACAAATAATTTCTGTATTGACCTCACTTTGTGCACAGGGACATTTTCATTCTAAACCGGATAAGGCCTTCCCCAAACTGTTGCCACAAAGTTGGAAGCACAGAATCATCTAGAATGTCATTGTATGCTGTATCATTAAGATTTCCCTTCACTGGAACTAAGGGGCCTAACCCAAACCATGAAAAACAGCCCCCGACCATTATTCCTCCTCCAAACTTTACAGTTGGCAGCAGTTGGCTGCTCGGCCATGGAAACCCATTTCATGAAACTCCCGACGAACAGTTATTGTGCTGACGTTGCTTCCAGAGGCAGTTTGGAACTCGGTGTTGCAACCGAGGACAAGCGATTTTGACGCCCTCTTCAGCAGGTCCCGTTCTATGAGCTTGTGTGGCCTACCGCTTCGCGGCTGAGCCGTTTTTGCTCGTAGACGTTTTTGCTCGTAGACGTTTCCACTTCACAATAACAGCACTTACAGTTGACTGGGGCAGCTCTAGAAGGGCAGAAATTTGACTTGTTGGAAAAGTGGCATCCTATGATGGTGCCACGTTGAAAGTCACTGAGCTCTTCAGTACGACCGTTCTACTGCCAATGTTTGTATATGGAGATTGTACGGCTGTGTGCTCGATGTTATACACCTGTCAGCAACGGGTGTGGCTGAAATAGCCGAATGCACTAATTTGAAGGGGTGTCCACATACTTTTTTATATATAGTGTATGTTGGAAGCTTGTGCAACAGAGCTTTTTGAACAAAAACAGAGTAATGAAGTAATCTACGGGAATTTAGAGATGGTGCAGCTGTAGAATTATTACTATAATATACATACAGTTGAAGTCGGCAGTTTACATACACTTAGGTTGTAGTCATTAAAACTCGTTTTTCAACCACTCCACAAATGTCTTGTTAGCAAACTATAGTTTTGGCAAGTCGGTAAGGACATCTACTGTGTGCATGACACAAGTAATTTTTCCAACAATTGTTTACAATTGTTGGAATTCACTGTATCACAATTACAGTGGGTCAGAAGTTTACATACACTAAGTTGACTGTCACTTTAAACAGCTTGGAAAATTCCAGAAAATGATGTCATGGCTTTAGACGCTTCTGATAGGCTAATTGACATCATTTGAGTCAATTGGAGGTGTAGCTGTGGATGTATTTTAAGGCCTACCTTCAAACTCAGTGCCTCTTTGCTTGACATCATGGGAAAATCTAAAGAAATCAGCCAAGACCTCAGAAAAAAGATTGTAGACCTCCACAAGTCTGGTTCATCCTTGGGAGCAATTTCCAAACGCCTGAAGGTACCACGTTCATCTGTACAAACAATAGTACGCAAGTATAAACACCATGGGACCATGCAGCCGTCATACCTCTCAGGAAGGAGACGCGTTCTGTCTCCTAGAGATTAACTTCTTTGGGAGCAGCGCACGAGGTGACGGTTTTGGAGAGCCTGGCGTGCCCAAAGTAAAATGCCTCCCATTCAGGCCCACAAAATAGGATATGCACATATTTAGTACCATTGGATAGGAAACACTCTGAAGTTTCTAAAAGTGTTAACATTTTGTCTGTGAGTATAACAGAACGGATATGGCAGGCAAAAATCCGAGGAATTTCTGTCCTGAAAAAAGTGATTTTGACACATTGCCTCATTTGGAACCCCTCCCTTATGAAAATGCCCAAAAAAATGGTGTCGTGCTTGGCCAGTACCTATTGCTTCCTATTGCTTCCTCTGGATGTCAACAGTCTCGAGAAAGTGTTTTGATTCTGTCGGGAGTGGGGCGCTAGCGCCCCAGCACACCTTGCTGCTCCTTAAGAAGTTAAGAAACCTTTTGGACCTAGACTTGGCGCTCCGGTACCACTTCCCATGCGGTAGCAGAGATAACAGTCTATGACTAGGGTGGCTGGAGTCTTTGATAAATTTTAGGGCCTTTCTCCTGGTATAGAGGTCCTGGATGGCAGGATGCTTAGCCCCAGCGATGTACTGGGACGTACGCACTACCCTCTGTAGTGCCTTGCGGTCGGAGGCTGAGCATACCATACCAAGCAGTAATGCAACTAGTCAGGATGCTCTCGATGGTGCAGCTGTATAACTTTTTGAGGATCTCAGGACCCATGCCAAATCTTTTCAGTCTCCTGAGGGGGACTAGGTTTTGTCGTGCCCTCTTCACGACTGTCTTGGTGTGTTTGGACCATGATAGTTCGTTGGTGACGTGGACATCAAGGAACTTCAAGCTCACAACCTGCTCCACTACAGCCTCATCAATGAGAATGGGGGCGTGCTTGGCCCTCCTTTTCCTGTAGTCCACGATCATCTCCTTTGTCTTGATCACGTTGAGGGTGAGGTTGTTATCCTGGGACCACACAGCCAGGTCTCTGACCACCTCCCTATAGGCTGTCTCATCGTTGTCGGTGATCAGAACTACCGCTGTTGTGTCATCGGCAAACTTAATGATGGTGTTGGTGTCGTGCTTGGCCATGCAGTCATGGGTGAACAGGGAGTACAGGAGGGGACTAAGCATGCACCCCTGACGGCCCCCCGTGTTGAGGATCAGCGTGGCAGATGTGTGTTACCTACCCTTACCACCTGGGGGCGGCCCATCAGGAAGTGCAGGATCCAGTTGAAGAGGGAGGTGTTTAGTCCCAGGGTCCTTAGCTTAGTGATGAGCTTCGAGGGCAATATGGTGTTGAACGCTGAGCTGTGGTCTATGAATATCATTCACACGTAGGTGTTCCTTTTGTCCAGGTGGGAAAGGGCAGTGTGGAGTGCAATACAGATTGCGTCATCTGTGGATCTGTTGGGGCTGTATGCAAATTGGTGGGTCTAGGGTTTCTGGGATAATGGTGTTGGTATGAGCCATGACCAGCCTTTCAAAGCACTTCATGGCTCTGCCTGATTAGTGGAGTGCAGCAGAGATGGTTGTCTTTCTGGAAGGTTCTCCCATCTCCACAGTAGAACTCAGGAGCACTGTCAAAGTGACCATTGGGTTCTTGGTCACCTCCCTGACCAAGACTCTTCTCCACAGATTGCTCAGTTTGGCCTGCCGGCAGCTCTAGGAAGAGTCTTGGTGGTTCCAAACTTCTTCAATTTAAGAATGATGCAGGCCACTGCATTCTGAAGAAATATTTTGGTACCCTTCCCCAGATTTGTGCCTCGACACATTCCTGTCTCGGAGCTCTATGGACAATGACTTCAACCTCATGGCTTGGTTTTTGCTCCGACATGCACTGTCAACTGGGACCTTATATAGACAAGTCTGTGCCTTTGCAAATCATGTCCAATCAATTGAACTTACCACGGATGGAAACATCTCAGGGATGATAATTGGAAACAGGATGCATCTGAGCTCAATTTCATGTCTCAAAGCAAAGGGTCTTAATACTTAAGTAAAAAAGGGTTTTCTGTTGTTTTTTTTCAGAAAAAAACTTTTCGCTGTGTCATTATGGGGTATTGTGTGTGGATTGAGGATTATAAGGCTGTAACGTAACAAAATGTGGAAAAAGTGAAGGGGTCTGAATACTTTCTGAAAGCACTGTTCATATCCCAACCAAAAGCCAGGGATTACAGGCAACACCCACACTGAGCTAAAGGCTAGACCTGCCACTTTTTCAAAGAGTGGGACACTAATTCGAACGCTTCTCAGAAGTCCTGCTACGCCCTCCGATGAACCATTAAACAGGCAAAGCATCAATACAGGACCAAGATCTAATCCTACTACACCGGCTTTGATGCTCGTTGAATGTAGCATGGTTTACAAACTATCACGTATTACAAAGTGAAACCCAGCCGTGAGCTGCCCAGTGACGCAAGCCTACTAGACGAGCTAAATGCTTTCTATGCTCGCTTCGAGGCGAGCAACACTGAACCACGCATGAGAGCACCAGCTGTTCCGGATGACTGTGTGATCACCCTCTCCGTAACCGATGTAAGACCTTTAAACAGGTTAACATTCACAAGGCTGCACAGCTAGACAGATTACCAGGACTCATACTCAGAGCATGCGCTGACCAGCTGGAAAATGTCTTCACTGACATTTTCAACCTCTCCCTGACCCAGTCTGTAATACCTACATGTTTCAAGCAGACGACCATAGTCCTGTGCCCAAGAACGCTAAGGTAAATTGCCCCGTAGCACTCACATCTGTAGCCATGAAATGCTTTGAAAGGCTGGCAATGGCTCACACCAACACCATAATCCCAAAAACCCTGGACCCACTCCAATTCGCATACCACAAATTACGCAATCCTCTATTGCACTCCACACTACCTTTTCCACCTGGACAAAAGGAACACCTACATGAGAATGCTATTCATTGACTACAGTTCAGCATTCAAAACCATAGTGCTCTCCAAGCTTAAACACCTCCCTCCCTCTGCAACTGGATCCTGGACTTCCTGATGGGCCGCCCTCAGGTGGTGAGGGTGGCAACAACACATCTGCCATGCTGACCATCAACATGGGGGCCCCTCAGGGGTGTGTGCTCAGTCCCCTCCTATATTCCCTGTTCACCCAAGGCAGCATGGCTTTGCACGACTCCAAAACCATCAACAAGTTTGCAGACAACACCACGGTGGTAGGCCTGATCACCAACGACGATGAGAGCCTACAGGGAGGAGGTCAGATGGTGTTCTTTGGCTTGCAAGCCTCCCCCTTTTTCCTCCAAACATAATGATGGTCATTATGGCCAAACAGTTCTATTTTTGTTTCATCAGACCAGAGGACATTTCTCCAAAAAGTACAATCTTTGTCCCCATGTGCAGTTGCAAACCGTAGTCTGGCTTTTTTATGGCGGTTTTGGAGCAGTGGCTTCTTCCTTGCTGAGCGGCCTTTCAGGTTATGTTGATATAGGACTCATTTTACTGTGGATATAGATACTTTTGTACCTGTTTCCTCCAGCATCTTCACAAGGTCCTTTGATGTTGTCCTGGGATTGATTTGCACTTTTCGCACCAAAGTACGTTAACTTCTTAGGGAGCGGTGGGGCTCTGCTTCTTGGCAATATCACAGCGCTGTCAGATTTCAAAAAGGCTTTACGGCGAAAGCCCCACATTTGATTGTTTGAGGATAGCACCTCACATTTTTTTTTTGACATCTGCGTGGACACTTCCTTATTCGTCTTCTCTGCTCTAAAAGCATCTAAAAATAATCAGAACAGTGTCTCGAGACTGTTGACATCCAGAGGAAGCAATAGGTACTGCATTCATATGCCCTTATATGGGCATTGTCATAAGGGAGGGGTTCCAAATGAGGCAATGGGTCAAAACCACTTTTTCCAGGACAGAAATTCCTCGGGTTTTCGCCTGCCATATCCGTTCTGTTATACTCACAGACAAAATTATAACACTTTTAGGAAATTCAGAGTGTTTCCTATCCAATGGTACTAAATATCTGCATATCCTATTTTCTGGGCCTGAATGGGAGGCATTTTACTTTGGGCACGCCAGTCACCTCGTGCGCTGCTCCCTAAGAAGTTAACAGCTTCTACCCACAAGCCATAAGACATCTAATCAAATGGCTACCCAGACTATTTGCATTGACCCCCCACCCCAATGCATAGTCACTTTACCTCTAGCTACATGTACATATCACCTCAATTACCTCGACTAACCTATGCCCCCACACAATGACTCTGTACCGGTGCACCCTGTATATAGCCCTGTTACTGTTATTCTTTTAGTATATTTTTATTATTGTTGGTGAAGGGCTTGTAAGTAAGCATTTCACTAAGGTCTACACCTGGGGGCTGTTGCGGGAAGCTTGGTGGTCCGTAGTTGCGGTAGTCCAGCTGAGGCGGTCCCCTGTTGGGGACAGAGGGCACGGTCTGGCGGCCAGCTGAAGGCGGACCGGACCGGTGAACAGCCTACTGTTTATCAGAGCAGAGCTGGCTCCAGACATTATCCCTTCTATTTGTTACAGTTATCCTGCTAACATCATTCAGCCTACTGTTTATCAGAGCAGAGCTGGCTCCAGACATTATCCCTTCTATTTGTTACAGTTATCCTGCTAACATCATTCAGCCTACTGTTTATCAGAGCAGAGCTGGCTCCAGACATTCTCCCTTCTATTTGTTACAGTTATCCTGCTAACATCATTCAGCCTACTGTTTATCAGAGCAGAGCTGGCTCCAGACATTCTCTCTTCTATTTGTTACAGTTATCCTGCTAACATCATTTAGCCTACTGTTTATCAGGAGGACAATGGATGAGGTTAGAAACAAACTCACATGTAAACGCCTCAGGTATTCCACTCAGCACACACAAAAACACACACACACACACACCAGGGTGAGCAAGCGGAGGAAAAGTGAGTCAAGTGCTTCTTTCATGCTCCGTTTTCAGCAGGTGTCGCTCGCCTAAGTCTGCTTCCCTCCCTTCCCTCTTGTTCCCTCCTTCTCCCCCCTTTCCACCTCTCTCTATCCCTCACTCTGCGAGGATTGTGTCTGTGTGTGTGTGTGTGTGTGTGTGTGTGTGTGTGTGTGTGTGTGTGTGCGTGATGGTGTGTGTAGTGTGAGGTAGATTTGGGGTGACAGCAGCGGAGCATCCTCCAGTCACCCCCTATAAAAGGTTGGGTTCTGATCAAAGCTGTGCAGCTCGGCGGAGAGGCGGAAAGGCTCCAGCGGTGTGTCTCCCTGTCTCAGCGTCTCTCAGCGTCTTTCAGCATCTCACAGAGTGGAAACGGTTTGAAGATTCATTCAGCTCCGTTTTGCCTTGACAGTAAAACATTGGTTTTATTTCCCTGCCTGCCTGCTCCCTGTGACAACTAGGCTGTATAACAAACTCAGAAACACACACAAACAAAAGCCTACACAGCACACACACATACATAAACACCAGTGGAGGCTCCTCAGAGCAGGAAGGGGAGGACAATCCTATTCAGTGAATTATTATTATTTTTTAAATAGTGAAACGTTAAAATGATTATCCTTTTTAGATAAAACTATACTAAATATATTCAAGTCACCAAATAGCTGAAAAACATACTGTTTTGCAATGAAAGTCTACAGTAGCTTCATCAGCACTGTAGGGTAGCACCATGGAGTAGCCGGAGGACAGCTAGTTTCCGTCCTCCTTTGGGTATATTGACTACAATACAAAACCTAGGAGGCTCATGGTTCTCACCCCCTTCCATAGACTTACACAGTAATTATGATGACATCCTGAGGAGGTCCTGCATCCTATCAGAGCTCTTGGAGCATGAACTGACATGTTGTCTATCCAATGAAAGGATCAGAGAATGAATCTAGTAATTTATTCAAAACTTAAGGAGAAGTAGAAGTGAGAGAGAGAGTATTGCGTTGTATTATTTTCTTCTTCTCAGTTTACCTGACATGTGCGGCAGGTTACAACAGCTGACCGGCATAGTGAAGATGGATAGATATTCTCTGGAAGATGCGGCAGGTGTGGCAGGTGCGGCAGGTGACCGGCAGGTGCGGCAGGTGACCGGCAGGTGCGGCAGGTGACCGGCAGGTGAGGCAGGTGACCGGCAGGTGAGGCAGGTGCGGCAGGTGACCGGCAGGTGCGGCAGGTGACCGGCAGGTGCGGCAGGTGACCGGCAGGTGCGGCAGGTGACCGGCAGGTGAGGCAGGTGACCGACAGGTGAGGCAGATGCGGCAGGTGACCGGCAGGTTCAATAGAGTGACTGGCAGGTGCGGCAGGTGACCGACACAGTGAAAATAGATAGATATTCTCTGGAAGATACGGCAGGTGACCGGCAGGTGACCAGCAGGTGACCGGCAGGTGGCCGGCATAGTGAAGATAGATAGATATTCTCTGGAAGATGCGGCAGGTGACTGGCAGGTGCGGCAGGTGGCCGGCATAGTGAAGATAGATAGATATTCTCTGGAAGATGCGGCAGGTTACCAGCAGGTGCAAGAGAGTGACCGGCAGGTGTGGAAGGTGACCGGCAGGTGGGGCAGGTGACCGGCAGGTGTGGCAGATGCGGCAGGTGACCGGCAGGTGCGGCAGGTG
>QNTS01002450.1:164286-180912 GCA_003317085.1 Hucho hucho
CAATATCACAGCGTTGTCAGATTTCAAAAAGGCTTTACGGCGAAAGCACTACATTTGATTGTTTGAGGGTAGCACCTTCAATATTTGCCATTACCATGAAATCTTTAGCCAGCGCGGTCCATAGAAAATGCATTTCACAGGGAAAACCTGTGCCTTACCTTTTGTAGAACTTCTGCAGAGGGCTTCCTAAGTGTCCAACGAAGACAATCCATTGGTATTTGGTTAGAAAAAGTCATGTATTATATCCATAAATCTCTGTTTGGTTGGCGCCTTGTGTTCAGAAAATCCAACGTGAAGAGAGAACGCGTTCAACTAAATCTATAAACTTTTCCTCAACAAAACAAAAACCAATTAAAATGCATCCTTAGCTTATCTTTTATGAATAAAAGTGATAGTCTTTCACTTGGATGGTCACCTAAACATTATACAAGTCAAATAAAGTGGACCGCTCAGCCAAACGTGCGCCCAAAAACATGCAATCGAAATATAGCTCCTCTCACCAAAACCCCTACCTATTGAACACATTGGTTCAGATTGCTATGAAACCTTATATATACACTGCTGACATCCAGCAGAAGCAATAGGTACTACATTCAGTGTCCTGATATAAAGAGTTTTCAATAGGCACTGTCTCAAAGTGAGCCATAAGCCACCAGAATGACATTTCCGGATGGAATTTTCTCTGGTTTTTGCCTGCCAAATGAGTTCTGTTACACTCACAGACATTATGTTAACACTTTTGGAAACCTCAGAGTGTTTCCTATCCAATAGTACTAATTATGTGCATATCCTATTTTCTGAGCCTGAGTGGCAAGCATTTTACTTTGGGCACGCCAGGCTCTCCAAAACCGTCACCTCTGCTGCCGCTCCCTAAGAAGTTAACTTCCTGACTGATGTCTTGAGATGTTGCTTCAATATATCCACATAATTTTCCCTTCTCATCTGCGTGAACGTGCCTTAGGCATGCTGCAAGGAGGCATGAGGACTGCAGATGTGGCCAGGGCAATACATTGCAATGTCCGTACTGTGAGACGCCTAAGACAGCGTTACAGGGAGACAGGACGGACAACTGATCGTCCTCGCAGTGGCAGACCACGTGTAATAACACCTGCACAGGATCGGTACATCCGAACAACACACCTGCGGGACAGGTACAGGATGCCAACAACTGCCCGAGTTACACCAGGAACGCACAATCCCTCCATCAATGACCAGACTGTCCGCAATAGGCTGAGAGAGGCTGGACTGAGGGCTTGTAGGCCTGTTGTAAGGCAGGTCCTCACCAGACATCACCGGCAACAAAATCGCCTATGGGCACAAACTCACCGTCGCTGGACCAGACAAAAAGTGCTCTTCACTGACGAGTCGCAGCTCTGTTTCACCAGGGGTGATGGTCTGATTCGTGTTTATCGTCGAAGGAATGAGCGTTACAACGAGGCCTGTAGTCTGGAGCGGGATCGATTTGGAGGTGGAGGGTCCGTCATGGTCTGGGGGTGGTGTGTCACAGCATCATCGGACTAAGCTTGTTGTCATTTCAGGCAATCTCAATGCTGTGCGTTACAGGGAAGACATCCTCCTCCCTCATGTGGTACCCTTCCTGCAGGCTCCTCCTGACATGACCTTCCAGCATGACAATGCCACCATTGATGCTGCTTGTTCTGTGCGTGATTTCCGGCAAGATAGGAATGTCAGTGTTCTGCCATGGCCAGCAAAGAGCCCGGATCACAATCCCATTGAGCACATCTGGGACCTGTTGGATCGGATGGTGAAGTCTAGGGTCATTCCCCCCAGAAATGTCCGGGAACTTGCGGGTGCCTTGGTGGAAGAATGGGGTAACATCTCACAGCAAGAACTGGCAAATCTGGTGCAGTCCATGAGGAGGAGAGGCACTGCAGTACTTAATGCAGCTGGTGGCCACAACAGATACTGACAGTTACTTTTGATTTTGACCCCCCCTGTTGTTCAGGGACACATTATTCAATTTCTGTTAGGCACACGTCTGTGAAACTTGTTCAGTTCATGTCTCAGTTGTTGAATCTTATGTTCATACAAATATTTACACATGTTAAGTTTGCTGAAAATAAACGCAGTTGACAGTGAGAGGACGTTCTTTATTTATATCTATATACAGTGGGGAAAAAAAGTATTTAGTCAGCCACCAATTGTGCAAGTTCTCTCACTTAAAAGATGAGAGAGGCCTGTAATTTTCATCATAGGTACACTTCAACTATGACAGACAAAATGAGGAAAAAAAATCCAGAAAATCACATTGTAGGATTTTTAATGAATTTATTTGCAAATTATGGTGGAAAATAAGTATTTGGTCAATAACAAAAGTTTATCTCAATACTTTGTTATATACCCTTTGTTGGCAATGACAGAGGTCAAACGTTTTCTGTAAGTCTTCACAAGGTTTTCACACACTGTTGCTGGTATTTTGGCCCATTCCNCAGTACTTAATGCAGCTGGTGGCCACAACAGATACTGACAGTTACTTTTGATTTTGACCCCCCCTGTTGTTCAGGGACACATTATTCAATTTCTGTTAGGCACACGTCTGTGAAACTTGTTCAGTTCATGTCTCAGTTGTTGAATCTTATGTTCATACAAATATTTACACATGTTAAGTTTGCTGAAAATAAACGCAGTTGACAGTGAGAGGACGTTCTTTATTTATATCTATATATATAAATTGAAAAAAATGCATACAGCAAACATATGATAACTTGCCTTCAGCGGTGGGTAGCTCAAGTTTTAATGTCACATGAACAAGTACAGCGAAATGGCTTTCTTGCCAACTCAAACCCCAACAATGCAACAATCAATAAAAAAAACTGGAGAAATAAGAAATACTAAATATAGTAAGAAAGCAAGCATACCATATACAGGAACTATTTAAAAAAGTCAGTTCCAGTACCATATTAACAATGTGCAGGGATACTGGAGTGATGGAGGTAGATATGTATAGGGGTAAGGTGACTATATACAGGGTCAGTTCCAGTACCATATTAACAATGTGCAGGGATACTGGAGTGATGGAGGTAGATATGTATAGGGGTAATCATACTATATACAGGGTCAGTTCCAGTACCATATTAACAATGTGCAGGGATACTGGAGTTATGGAGGTAGATATGTATAGGGGTAAGGTGACTATATACAGGGTCAGTTCCAGTACCATTTAACAATGTGCAGGGATACTGGAGTGATGGAGGTAGATATGTATAGGGGTAAGGTGACTATATACAGGGTCAGTTCCAGTACCATTTAACAATGTGCAGGGATACTGGAGTGATGGAGGTAGATAATGTTACGAGAATTTCATTCTCAATTGTTAACATAAACTATCAATCTGGCTTTGAATAATTCCCAGAAGTTGTAAAGCTCTAGTTAACTACTTACGGAGTGGTGGGGCGCTAGCGTCATCAAAAGCTCTGATTCTTGGCAATATCACAGCATTGTCAGATTTCAAAAAGGCTTTACGGCGAAAGCAAAACATTTGAGTGCTTGAGGGTAGCACCTCTAATATTTACGCATTAGCATTAATTCATAAACCATTGCGGTTCACACAAAACACATTTCACAGCGAAAACAAATACCTTACCTTTTGAAGAACTTCTGCTGAGGGCTTCCCAAGTGTCCAACAAAGACATCCAATGGTTCTTTTGTTAGAAAAAGTTATTTATTATATCCATAAATCTCTATTTGGTTGGCGCGTTATGTTCAGAAAATCCAACGTCGTATCACCCATTGAAACGTGAAGAGAACGCGTTCAAATATACCTAGAAACTTTTCCCAAACAAATCAAATACCAGTTAAAATGCATCCTTAGCTATCCTTTTATGAATATTAGCGATAATATTTCACTCGGATGGTCACCTATACCTTATATAAGTAAAATAAAGTGGGGCGCGCAGCCAGACTCGCGCCCAAGAAAACTTGTTGACATTTCAGGTCCCCATGCCACTTCCTGTACCTATTCGTTCTGTTTACTCCAATCTCTCTGAGTCTTTGTATATAGACTGCTGACATCTAGTGGAAGCCATAGGTACTGCAGTCTCAGTCCTGGTTACAAATGGATTCAATAGGGAGTGTGTCTAATGTCGTGGAAAAAATTATCTTCAAAATATGACACTCATACAAGAAACTTGTGAATTCAGTAAGACCTTTAATTCAGAGTAATTAAAAGTCGAGCTGACCCGGGAAAACAGCTAACACCATTAATCCCACAATTCTAATTTATGCCCTTACAGTATGAGTACAGCCCATATGTAAATGCAGTCACTCCATCTTTTTCTCATGCCACCTACCATCTTTTGATCTGAGTTCTTGCTTGTTCACGCCCAGTAACGCCCCTATCTGTTCCAAGTTTAGATTATATGGTGGCAGCCCCTTCAATGTTATAACAATAATACATTTATTGTGTACATATACTACTTGTGTTGGCCATTCTGCTGTCATCTTTTAGACCTTAATGGATTAAATTAGTATTATATCTCTACTTGATATATCTTATGGTTCCAGTTGCATTGATCTCTGTATATGAAAATATCTTGTCTTGAACTCTCCTCACCACATTCTATCTATCTTAGCATTTGCTTGCTGTCAATCACACCTGACAGCTGCTTGGGCTCTGTCTAATTTTACAGACCCTGTAATCTTTAATCTATGTCTGACTCTTAACATATGTATTTATGGGTCTCAGCTTTGCAGCCTTGTCACTAGCCGAGACAACCTTTGACCTATGTTCTGCTCACAAGTGGCAAAATAGACTAAGGGGCATCCTGAGAGATGCGCTTGGCGTCCTCGGTCTCTTGACAACTGTCTAAGTTATCTTGCATGCTTGTTTTAGCACTTAAGCCTCAGCCAATATTATAAATGCAATCTAAGTTATGTCAATCATGTTGTCTGCTATCACATAGTGCATTAATGTGTCTCAGCCATGTTTTTACTACCACACTAATAGAGCCAAAGGTCACCAGAAACTGATTTCCGGATGTTTTTTTCTCTGGTTTTTGCCTGCTAAATGAGTTCTGTTATCTTCTTAGGGAGCAGCTCCCAAGGTGATGGTTTTGGAGAACCTGGCGTGCCCAAAGTAAAATGCCTCCCACTCAGGCCCAGAAAATAGGATATGCACATATTTAGTACCATTGGATAGGACATACTCTGAAGTTTCTAAGAGTGTTAAAATTTTGTCTGTGAGTATAACAGAACGGATATGGCAGGCAAAAACCCGAGGAATTTCTGTCCTGGAAAAAGTGATTGACACATTGCCTCATTTTGAACCCCTCCCTTATGAAAATGCCCATATAAGGGAGTATGAATGCAGTACCTATTGCTTCCTCTGGATGTCAACAGTCTCTAGACAGTGTTTTGATTCTATTTAGTTGCTTTAGATGGCAGAAGAAGAAGAATTAGGAAGTGGCCACACAGAAGTCAACAGAAGAGTATGCGCGTTCCCGGCTTGCGCGCTCTGTGGTTTTTTTCCTTTCCTATCGCCCAGTTTATATTCCGGTTGAAATATTATACTGAATATACATTAAAGTGTTCCTAAGGATACATTATCAATGATGTTTGATTGTTCTTGGACAAGTTTATAGGTATAGGTTGAACGAGTTCTCTTCACGTTTCAATGGAGGAGTGGAGGCTGTAGTTTCTGAATATATATGCGCGAACCAAACTGAGATTTATGGATATAATACATTACTTTTTCTAACAAAAGAACCATGGATTGTCTTTGTGGGACACTTGGGAAGCCCTCAGCAGAAGTTCTTCAAAAGGTAATTGATTTGTTTTCGCTGTGAAATGTGTTTTGTGTGAACCGTGATGGCTTATGAATTTATGGTAATGGAAAAAATATTGGAGGTGCTACCCTCAAACAATCAAATGTGGTGCTGTCGTCGTAAAGCCTTTTTGAAATCTGACAACGCTGTGATATTGCCAAGAAGCAGAGCCTTTGATGACTATGCAACACTTGTATATTGATGAATGTTTAATAATTCAACTTTTGGATTTTGAATTTGGCGCCTTGCATTTCACAGGGTAGTGTTCGGGAGTGGGTCTTCTATTTACGGTATTTATTTTATCTCAGGCTTTAAAAGCCTGGTGGACGTATAGACTCTCTCACCTTACTCTGTTGGGGCGAGTGACTCTTTGAACAATGGCTAGCCCCAATACATTTTACTTGGTTATTTGCTCCATGACTCCTTTGTTAATTGTGAACTTGCTCATTTACCTGACCTTGGGACAGAATGTTTGTTCCCACACTCAGGACTCTGACTCTATTGGTTACACAGAATCTTGGCCTCCCATCCTATTCTAACCACCTCTCGCCGGCTTTGTTTTCATGTTACCTGATGAAATTACTGTACATTATGTTCTTGTTGCCATCTGATGCACATTCAGATGTCATAAATCAGCACTGCAGAGCTCTCCCTGTCCTCTGCCGTGCCTTGATTGTATTACTGTTGATGATATCTGGAAATGTGCATGTACACCCTGGCCTGTCTACTGTTGCTAGCCCCAATTCCGACTGGTGCTCTGATGATTTCTGCTTCCCTGATTTCTACTCCCGTTAAAAGCCTGGGTTTTCTGCACTTTAACACTAGAAGCTTATTACCTCAAATGGATCAATTGAAAAATGTGAGCTCACAGCTCCAATCCAGATGTGTTGGTCATTACTGAGACTTGGTTAAGGAAGAGTGTATTGAATACTGATGTTAACCTTTCTGGTTATAACCTTTTTCAGCAAGACAGATCTTCCAAAGGTGTGGGAGTGGCAATCTTTACCAAGGATCACCTTCAGTGCTCAGTTGTCTCCACCAAGTCTGTCTCTAAACAATTAGATTTTCTGGTTAAGTACTAAACTTTCAAATAAATCAAAATCAAATGTATTTATAAAGCCCTTCTTACATCAGCTGATGTCACAGAGTGCTGTACAGAAACCCAGCCTAAAACCCCAAACAGCAAGCAATGCAGGTGTAAAAGCACGGTGGCTAGGAAAAACTCCCTAGAAAGGCCAAAACCTAGAAAGGAACCAGGCTGTGAGGGGTGGCCAGTCCTCTTCTAGCTGTGCCGGGTGCAGATTATAACAGAACATGGACAAGATTTTAAAATGTTCATAAAACAGGCAGAACAGTTGAAACTGGAGAAGTAGCACGGCCAGGTGGACTCGGGACATCAAGGAGTCATCAGGCCAGGTAGGCCTTGAGGAATGGTCCTAATGCTCAGGTCCTCCGAGAGAGAGAGAGAAGAAAAAAAAAAAAAGAAAGAGAGATAATTAGAGAGAGCATACTTAAATTCACACAGGACACTGGATAAGAGAGGAGAAATACTCCAGATATAACAGACGGACCCTAGCCCCCCGACACAAACTACTGCAGCATAAATAGCTCTTTGTTGACAGTTGCTGGGTGTTATCGCACTCCATCAGCACCGGCCTGTACCCTACCTACACCAAGTCTGAATTTGTCTTGCTAGATGACAAACTGGGACATGCTTAAACAACCTGACCAAGTCCTAAAACAATGGGACTCCCAAATCTTTCTCAGATCATTACCAATCCCACAAGGTATGACTACAAACACCCAGAAAAGGCTCCTCTCCTTGACGTTATCCTCACAAATAATCCTGATAGGTATCAGTCCGGTATTTTCTGTAATGACCTTAGTGATCGCTGTTTTACAGCCTGTGTTCATAATGGCTGCTCAGTGAAATGACCTGTCCTAAATAGTCATAGACACTTGCTGAAAAACGAATGAACAAGCCTTCCTTCATGAACTGGCCTGTGTAAATTGGCATAGAATCAGCTTGATCCCCTCTGTCAAATGCTTGGACCTTCTTTTATATTTTGTGGTATTTTTTTTTTTATTTAACTAGGCAAGTCAGAACAAATTCTCATTTACAATGACGGCCTAGGAATAGTGGGTTAACTGCCTTGTTCAGGGGCAGAACGACAGATTTTCACCATGTCAGCTCAGGGATTTGATCTAGCAGCCTTTCTGTAACTGGCCCAACACTAACCACTAGGCTACCTGCCGCCCCATTGTTAACAGGTTCAGCCCCTGGTTCAAACCTAATCTGGCAGAGTTGCTCCACCTCAAGAACACCATTTGGCAAATCGCTCGGAACACAAATATTCAGGCTGACTGGCTGTTGTTCAGGTTTTCAGTTTGGTAGAGCGGCCAGCTCTAGGAAGAGTCTTGGTGGTTCCAAACTTCTTACATTTAAGAATCTTTGCTGTGACATGCACGGCCAACTGTGGGACCTTATATAGACAGGAGTGTGCCTTTCCAAATCATGTCCAATCAATTTAATTTACCACAGGTGGACTGCAATCAAGTTGTAGAAACATCAAGGATGATCAATGGAAACAGGATGCACCTGAGCTCAATTTCAAGTCTCATAGCAAACGGTCTGAATATAACATATCCGTTTATTTTTATATATATATATATATATATATATATAAAATCAGACCCATCATCTCAATTTCCGCCTAAAATGACATAACCAAATCTAACTGCCGGTAGCAAGGATATGCATATTCTTGAAACTATTTTAAAAGGAAAGACTTAAGTTAGTGGAAAGGTGAAATTAATGTAGGAGAATATAACACATTAGATCTGGAAAAATATACAAACAAATGTAGATTTTTTTGGCATCATCTTTGAAATGCAAAAGGGGCCATACAACGCCTAGGATGCTGGGTAATTAAGATGTCCACAAGAGGGCAGCAGTGTGTGGAAAATTTCAGACATACTTTCAAGAATGAGAGCTCTCCATATTATTTTGTATCAAGTCTCCCAGGTGTCCCTCAGGAGTTTGCCCAAATGTACTCAAGTGGTCAAATTGATACATTTCCTAGTACATAACTACAGAGAACATAAAAAGTTTACACACTCCCAGGAATGTCAAGCATAATGGATCATTAGCTTCCCTACAGAAAATACACTAACCTTCACACCTCTATAGATGTCCGGGCTGGGTGTTGAGCCAGACAGCAGAGGGGTCAGACTGGAGAAGCCAGTTCCTACATTTGAATGAGTGGGGGATGGAGGACCTCAATGTCTCAGGGCTATAGATTATAAACTCCGCAGTGTGGAGGTCCTGGGCTGGCGTGGTTACACGTGGTCTGCGGTTGTGAGGCCGGTTGGACGTACTGCCAAATTCTCTAAAACGATGTTGGAGGCAGTTTATGGTAGAGAAATAAACAAATTCTCTGGCAACAGATCTGGTTGACATTCCTGCAGTCAGCATGCCAATTGCACGCACCCTTCAAAACTTGAGACTGCAGCATTGTGTTGTGCTGTGTGTTGTGTTGTCAGATGTAGTGTAAAGCCAGTAGCCAGCTGAATGTTTCACAGCGGGGCTCAGATGTAGTGTAAAGCCAGTAGCCAGCTGAATGTTTCACAGCGGGGCTCAGATGTAGTGTAAAGCCAGTAGCCAGCTGAATGTTTCACAGCGGGGCTCAGATGTAGTGTAAAGCCAGTAGCCTGCTGAATGTTTCACAGCGGCTCAGAGACACAAAATAATTGGCCGGTTTTTAGAATCTTTCAGAGATCAGTTACTTGAAGCATAGCTTCTGATTGGTCAGACTAATGTTGGACAGTCCATTCCACAGGTGCTTCCTGTTTAAAGTTTCTGCCTGGGAGGAGCAGAATGGAGGCGTGATGTGATTTACCGATGGGAGAGCTCATAATGCATGTATAACAGTATAGCTTCCGTCCCTCTCCTCGCCCCTACCTGGCCTCGAACCAGGGACCCTCTGCACAGACAACAGCCACCCTCGAAGCATCGTTACACATCGCGCCACAAAAGCCGTGGCCCTTGCAGAGCAAGGGGAACAACTTCAAGGTCTCAGAGAGTGACGTCACCGATTTAAATGCTGTTAGCACACACCCCGCTAGCTAGCTAGCCATTTGACACCGGTTACACATGTGTAGCACAGGAGATGTGTTGATACCATTCCTTCATTCTACAGGTCAACACAGCAGGCTGCCAACCATAACAGTAGCTTTAGGCTAGTTACAGCACAAGTTTATCTGAAGAAAATGTTGCTTTAGATTTCAAACTTTTTCATGGTAATGGAGGTTACAATTTTAGAAACACAGAAAATAAAATGACTAATCTATTAAGGGAAGCTGTAGGCTAGTTCTTTTTTTTTTTTTAATTAAATCATTGTAATAACACATGAATTTGTAAGAAAACAAAGACAGAGTATAAACATATCATATTGATCTGAATGATCGGATCAGGGTGCATCTCAAGAGTCTAATGCTTCTCCTCCTCCACCTGCCCTGATAAGAAGAGCATCACGGTGGACAACTACCGACTAAGAATTCCCTTTCATGAGGAGAGGAGGAGGCCACAGACTATTGAGATACCCCCCCCACTGTTACATTACTGGCTGTGTGAACATGCTACTGCAGCGTTGCACCCCAACAGCAAGGCAACCTAAAACTCTGCTATAATTTACACACCCACTCTCCTCCACACAAAACACATGCCCTAACCCAACCAGGCAAAGTGGTGTTAGTATGTACAGTCTTCTCCTGCATCATCTCAGTCCTCCCAGAATCCTCTGTTCTACTGTGGGTATGCTTCAATCACCATCGCATGGCCCTGAAACACACACACAGGTAAGATGACTTTACTGTCCATTATATTGAATTAGCTGGAAGTGTGTGTTTGTGTAGTGTGAAAGTGTGTTACCTGTCCACCAGCAGCGCATGCAGCCACCAGTCCATACTGGCCCCCCTCCTTCTGCAGGCGGTGTGCTACAGTGGTTACCAGACGGCAGCCGGTGGCTCCAAACGGATGACCAAGAGACAGACTGCCCCCCCACAGGTTAAACTTCTCCATGGCAGGGGCCCCCACCTAAACACAGTCAGCAGAGTTAGGGAAAGGAACATCTCTGCTGGACAGACTATGGAAACAAATGGTACTGTAGATCTGTCATGATACAACGGGACACAACGAAGAGATCACCATTTCACAGGGTTAGTCGTGGGATAACGAAGAGATCACCATTTCACAGGGTTAGTCGTGGGATAACGAAGAGATCACCATTTCACAGTGTTAGTCGTGAGAACTAGGGATTTTGTGGCTAATTGAGGTAAGACAGTAATTTAGCTCATAGATTATGCAGAATGACACATCCAGCCCAAAGCGGGAGGTTTAAAAAATGCGTAGTTGCCAAAGTTCCAGAGGATGTCTTTAAAAAGTTCTTAGGGCTAGGGGGCAGAATTCCTAGTTTTCGCCAGTCTGACGTGCCCAAAGTAAACAGGCTGTTGTTCAGGCCCAGAAGCTAGGATATGCATATAATTGGTACTGTTGGATAGAAAAGACTCTGAAGTTTCAAAAACCGTTAAAATTATGTCTGCAGGAAGGGTACCACATGAGGGAGGAGGATGTCTTCCCTGTAACGCATTGACATCCTGTACCTGTCCCGCAGGTGTGATGTTTGGATGTACCGATCCTGTGCAGGTGTTGTTACACGTGGTCTGCCACTGCGAGGACGATCAGCTGTCCGTCCTGTCTCCCTGTAGCGCGGTCTTAGGCGTCTCACAGTAAGGACATTGCAATTTATTGCCCTGGCCACATCTGCAGTCCTCATGCCTCCTTGCAGCATGGCTAAGGCACGTTCACACAGATGAGAAGGGACCCTGGGCATCTTTCTTTTAGGTGTTTTTCAGAGTCAGTAGAAAGGCCTCTTTAGTGTCCTAAGTTTTCATAACTGTGACCTTAATTGCGTACCGTCTGTAAGCTGTTAGTGTCTTAACCACCGTTCCACAGGTGCATGTTCATTAATTGTTTATGGTTCATTGAACAAGCATGGGAAACAGTGTTTAACCTGTTACGGATCCAATCCCGTGAACGGGATCGATTTTGACAACATCCGGTGAAATGCAGAGCACCAAATTCAAATTACAAAAGTACTAATTTCAAACATTCATGAAAATACAAATGCTGCACACCCTTCAAAAGCTTAGACTCTTGTTAATCTAACAGCATTGTCAGATTTCAAAAAGGCTTTACGGCGAAAGCAGAACATTTGATTGTCTGAGGACAGCGCCCCACTCAAAAACGAAATTAGCATAATAACATAACCAGCAGAGGTGTCACAAAACTCAAAAATAGCATAAAATAAATCGCTTACCTTTGATGATCTTCCTCTGATGGCATATCAAAGCATCCAGGTTACACAATAAAAGGTCCTTTTCTTCGATAAAGTTCCTCTTTATGTCCATAAAGCTCCGTTTGGTTGGCGCGTTTTGTTCAGTAATCCACCTGCCCAAAGGCTTTCATCCATGCAGACAAACGAGTACCCATAAAGTTCGTCGAAAAAAGTCAAACAGCATTTGTAATCAATACTCAGATACCCTAAAATTAATATACACTATAATATTTCAGACGGAATATAACCTGCTGAATAGAAGAGAAAAAGAACTGAGCGCACATTCCCTGTTACGTGCAAAATCCAAAACAGGACACTTGACGTGAACTCAGGAACAAGTGGTCTTACTCCCTTGATTTTCATGATTGAACGTTCCAACCTTTTTCTAAAGACTGTTGACATCTAGTGGAAGCCATAGGAACTGCAATCTGGGGTTTAAACTATGACGCTTTGAATAGCTGGCCTATAGAAAACAGTGTGACATGACTGATTCCGACATCCCGGATGGATTTTGCTCTGTTATACTCAGACATTATTTTAACAGCTTTAGAAACTTCAGAGTGTTTGCTATCCAAAGCTTCTGGGCCTGAGTAACAGGCAGTTTACTTTGGGCACGTTTTTCATCAGAACTTCAAAATACTGCCCCTTAGCCCTAAGAAGTTAAACTCTTTACAATGAAGATCTGTGAAAGTATTTGGATTTTTACTAATTATCTTCGAAAGACAGGGACGTTTCTTTTTTTTGCGGAGTTTATATAGTTAATATATTACCTTAGCCTTCCGTCCCATGTAGTTCTGTGCAAACCAGTCTGAATCCATTGCTTTCAGGTTAGCCATGATCTGGCCCTGTTAACACACACACACACACACACACACAGCGGTGTTACTATAGATAGAGGGGAAACATTGAACTCTTCCTCAATATCACACATAATCAATGAGAAAAAAAAAACATCTAAATCAAATCTAATTTTATTTATCACACACGCCGAATACAACTGGTGCAGACTTAACAGAAAAATGCTTACAAACATTTAGGCGCAGAGTTTAACAATAATAATACTAAATAAAATACACAAGAATGGAGCTAGTTTAAGTCGAAGTTTACATACACTCAATTAGTATTTGGTAGCATTGCCTTTAAATTGTTTAACTTGGGTCAAACATTTCAGGTAGCCTTCCACAAGCTTCCCACAATACATTTTGGCCCATTCCTCCTGACAGAGCTGGTGTAACTGAGTCAGGTTTATAGGCCTCCTTGCTCGCACACGCTTTTTCAGTTCTGCCCACAAATGTTCTATGTGATTGAGGTCTGGGCTTTGTGATGGCCATTCTAATACCTTGACTTTGTTGTCCTTAAGCCATTTTGCCACAACTTTGGAAGTATGCTTGGGGTCATTGTCCATTTGGAAGACCCATTTGCGACCAAGTTTTAACTTCCTGACTGATGTCTTGAGATGTTGCTTCAATATAGCCACATGATGTTCCATCCTCATGATGCCATCTATTTTGTGAAGTGCACCAGTCCCTCCTGCAGCAAAGCACCCCCACAAAATGATGCTGCCACCCTGGATATAGATACTTTTGTACCTGTTTCCTACAGCATCTTCACAAGGTCCTTTGCTGTTGTTCTGGGATTGATTTGCACTTTTCGCACCAAAGTACGTTCATGTCAAGGAGACAGAATGTGTCTCCTTCCTGAGCGGTATGACGGCTGCGTGGTCCCATGGTGTTTATATTGTTTGTACAGATGAACGTGGTACCTTCAGGTATTTGGAAATTGCTCCCAAGAATGAACCAGACTTGTGGAGGTCTACAATTATTTTTCTGAGGTCTTGGCTGGTTTGAAGGTAGGCCTTGAAATACATCCACAGCTACACCTCCGATTGACTCAAATTATGTGAATCAGCCTATCAGAAGCTTCTAAAGCCATGACATTATTTTCTGGAATTTTCCAAGCTGGTTAAAGGCACAGTCAACTTAGTGTATGTAAACTTCTGACCCACTGGAATTGTGATACAGTGAATTATAAGGGAAATATTCTGTCTGTAAACAATTGTTGGAAAAATTACTTGTGTCATGCACAATGTAGATGTCCTAACCGACTTGCCAAAACTATAGTTAGTTAACAAGACATTTGTGGAGTGGTTGAAAAACGAGTTTTAATGACTCCAACCTAAGTGTATTTAAACTTCCGACTTCAACTGTATGTACATGAAGGCAGGGTAAAGTGACTAGGCATCAGGATAGATAAAATTCAAATAAAGAACAGAGTAGCAGCATATGATTAGTGTGAAAGTGTGTCAAATCAAATCAAATAGTACTGGTCACATACACGAATGTATGTGTGTGTAAGAATGTGTGAGGGAGTGACAGTAGTGTGTATATAAAGTCTAGTGTGTGTATGTATATATATATATATATATGCAGTGTGTGGGGTCAGTGCAGATAGTTCTGGTACCAGTTAAGATGTCCTGGGCAAGACAAAAGAAGCATCATGGACTACAGGAAAAGGCGGACCGAACAGGCATAGACGTGACTGTAGTGGTAGCGGGTCGAGTTTCAAGTTCCTTGGTGTCCACATCACCAATGAACTGTCATGGTCCAAACACACCAAGACAGTCGTGAAGAAGGCACAACATCTTTTCCCCCTCAGGAGACGGAAAAGATTTGACATGGGTCCCAAAATCCTCAAAAAGTTCTCCAGCTGTACCATCAAGAGCATCCTGACCGGTTGCTCACCGCCTGGTATGGCAACTCTCGGCATCTGACCTTAAGGCGCTACAGAGGGTAGTGCGTACGGCCCAGTACATCACTGGGGTTGAGGTTCCTGCCACCGGTGCATTTGCCATACCAAGTGGTGATGCAGCCAGTCAAGATGCACTCAATGGTGTAGCTGCAGAACTTGAGGATCTGAGGGTCCATGCCAAATCTTTAACCTCCTGAGGGGGAAGAGGCGCTGCCATGCCATCTTCATGACTGAGTTGATGTGCTGGGACCATGTCAAGTCCTTAGTTATGTGGACATTGAGGAACTGGAAGGATCTATAACTTATACGGAGTTCCACAAAGGAGATCAAACATGTAGAATACACGCGAGTGCAAACACACACGACAGAGTAACTCACCGCAAAGGCCTCATGGAACTCGAAGACATCGATGTCATCCATAGTCAATCCTGCACGTGCCAGAACTTTAGGAGTTCCATATGCTGGCCTGGAGAGGAGAAAAACTCAGGAACTATGCATCATCCTACTCTAAGGTTATATAGACCATAGAGCTACTATAGCTGGGTTAAAGCTCAGGTCTACTGTATGTCAGGGTTACTCACCCAAGCAGCAGCTGGTCTTTGGGGTCCTGAGACACGAACACAAAGTCTCTGTAGAACACACACAGCAGATATACAACACACACTATGACTACAGTGCAGATACTTTGATGTAGTATAGTGAAGTATAGCATATTACGCTAATACAGTATAGTACTAGAGTACTAATACAGTATAGTACTAGAGCACTAATACAGTATAGTACTAGAGCACTAATACAGGATAGTACTATAGTACAGAGTACCAATACACTATAGTACTAGAGCACTAATACAGTATAGTACTAAAGGTACTAGAGCACTAATACAGTAAGGTACTAGAGCACCAATACAGTATAGTACAACAGCACCAATACAGTATAGTACAACAGAGTACCAATACAGTATAGTACAACAGAGTACCAATACAGTATAGTACTATAGTACAGAGTACCAATACAGTATAGTACTATAGTACAGAGTACTAATACAGTATAGTACTAGAGCACTAATACAGTATAGTACTAAAGGTACTAGAGCACAAATACAGTATAGTACAACAGAGCACCAATACAGTATAGTACAACAGAGCACTAATACATTATAGTACTATAGTACAGAGTACTAATACAGTATAGTACTAGAGTACTAATACAGTATAGTACTAGAGTACTAATACAGTATAGTACTAGAGTACTAATACAGTATAGTACTAGAGCACTAATATAGTATAGTACAACAGAGCACTAATACATTATAGTACTATAGTACAGAGTACCAATACAGTATAGTATAAAAGAGTACCTGAGGTAGGCTTTGGGCTTGTATCCCATGGCCAGGGCTTTCTCTTCTGACATGATGAGGACAGCTGATGCACCGTCTGTCTGAGGAACACACAATTTAAATTCAGTCATTTGAGGAGTTGAGTATCAGCGCTCTGTGTGCGTACCAGAAAGGAAGAGTTAGCAGCAGTAACAGCGCTCTGTGTGCGTACCAGAAAGGAAGAGTTAGCAGCAGTAACAGCGCTCTGTGTGCGTACCAGAAAGGAAGAGTTAGCAGCAGTAACAGCGCTCTGTGTGCGTACCAGAAAGGAAGAGTTAGCAGCAGTAACAGCGCTCTGTGTGCGTACCAGAAAGGAAGAGTT
>QNTS01002451.1:0-25370 GCA_003317085.1 Hucho hucho
TTAACTCTCTGTTTGATAACTTCACCTGGACCAAACTGTCTGCCACCGCCCTTCCCCCCGGACTGGGCCGCTCCTCGGCCTGGCTGCACCCCGACGTCAGCGTCTTCCTCATCCTCCTCCTCTTCTTCGTCATGAAGGTACGTCCTCCCTCCATCATGGAACAAAACACATTACTTTTCTTCTCATGTTATGCTGTGGTCAGGCTATTAAATCAAAATGAAAGAGTTGCAACTGCGTTCTCTGGAAGTTTACCTTTTCATTGTTTCTCTAGTAGATTCTATAAAGGATTTGTACTAGGTCTCTCTGTAATTCACATACCGTCTCAATGTTCTAGTTCTGGATGTCTGCTGTTTCCACGACGATGCCCATCCCGTCTGGAGCCTTCATGCCAGTGTTCATACTGGGTAAGAGGCTGAGATCAGACCTGGGAATCTAAACAGGATGTATCAGACATCAGGCTGAAAACATGCCCTAAACCTGTCCTAAAGCACAACTGAGCACAACTATTCTCTCTCCTCTCTCTCCCTTTTCTCTCTCCCCTCTCCCCCAGGGGCAGCATTTGGGCGTCTGGTAGGGGAGATCATGGCCACTCTCTTCCCAAACGGTATCCTGTTTGATGGGATAGTTTATCGCATCCTCCCCGGGGGCTATGCTGTCATTGGTGAGTCTCCTCTGAAGTCTCATCTTGCCTTGCTGCTGTTGTAGGGCAGCCCAGCCCCAGAAGTGACTCTTCTTATCAGCTCTGTGCAAGAATTTGCTTTGTGTTGTCTTCAGAATTCAGCATTCTCTGTGTTGGTCTTGCCAACCCCCATTGTCACACCTCTGAGAGGTTACATAATGTAGGAGAGAGACCATATCATGTCAAAGACCCCAGCCACCCCAGTCATAGACTGTTCTCTCTACTACCGCATGGCAAGCGGTACCGGAGTGCCAAGTCTAGGACAAAAAGGCTTCTCAGTTTTTACCCCCAAGCCATAAGACTCCTGAACAGGTAACCAAATGGTTACCCGGACTATTTGCATTGTGTGCCCCCCCCAACCCCTATTTTACGCTGCTGCTACTCTCTGTTGATCATATATGCATAGTCACTTTAACTATACATTCATGTACATACTACCTCAATTGGCCCAACCAACCAGTGCTCCTGCACATTGGCTAACCGGGCTATCTGCATTGTGTCCCACCACCCACCAACCCCTCTTTTTACGCTACTGCTACTCTCTGTTCATCATATATGCATAGTCACTTTAACCATACCTACATGTACATACTACCTCTATAAGCCTGACTAACCGGTGTCTGTATATAGCCTCGCTACTGTTATTTTCAAATGTCTTTTTACTGTTGTTTTATCTCTTTACTTACCTACACACACACACATACCTTTTTTTGCACTATTGGTTAGAGCCTG
This sequence comes from Hucho hucho, assembly GCA_003317085.1. Taxonomy (NCBI): domain Eukaryota; kingdom Metazoa; phylum Chordata; class Actinopteri; order Salmoniformes; family Salmonidae; genus Hucho; species Hucho hucho. Next base: position 1,412 of record QNTS01002451.1, read on the forward strand.
TAAGTAAGCATTTCACTGTAAGGTATTCGGCGCACGTGACAAATAAACTTTGATTTGATTTGAGGTCTGACATCTGATTGGAGGTTAACTTTACAGTAATACTATTGGTCAACAACTCAGGTTGAGTCCAAACAACTCAGATGTTTATTAAAGGTTCATTGCTCTTTTTCTTATTTGTTCCTGACCTGCTGTGGTGAGATACTTTCTTTCTTTCTCTCTCCACCCCATGAACCTTTGGGGCAGGGCCTTTTAGGCTATGGCCTCTCTACTCTTTCTCTGACCATGCTTGGAATAATGCCTTGTACTGCTTGTTAATGCTTTGTAACTGAAGCTGTATGCCTTGTATGTGAATCCATTCATTTTACAAAGTAATTAAATACACTTCTATTTAGAATCCATTCTCAGACATTTCTTCATTGTCTATTACTGTAACTCAACCATAGTCTCTTGCGTATTGCTAATCATCTTTATGGAGTCAGAGAAACATTTGAATTGGCCAATTGCTTAGTCTTATTACGAGTCGCATGTGATGTATTTATAATATATACAAATCAAAATGACTGCCCACTACCCTGTCATACACAATGATGCCATTTAACACCATCTCCCCTTCCCTTTCTACCTGATCTCTCGTTCCCTCCCTCTATACTCTCTCTTCCTCTCTCCTCCCCCTCCCTCTTTCCTTCCCCTCCCTCTCTCCCTTCCTCTCTCCTTCCCATACCTCCCTCCCTTCCTCTCTCTTTCCCCTACCTCTCTCCCTTCCTCTCTCCTTTCCCTACCTCTCTCTTTCCCCTCCCTCTCTCCATTCCTCTCTCCTTCCCCTCCCTCTCTCCTTCCCCTACCTTTCTCCCTCTCTCCTTCCCCTCCCTTTCTTTCTCCCACCCTCCTTATCCCAGGTGCTGCGGCCCTGACCGGGGCAGTGACCCACACGGTGTCCACGGCTGTGATCTGTTTTGAGCTGACAGGCCAGATCTCCCACATCCTGCCCATGATGGTGGCGGTGATCCTGGCCAACATGGTGGCCCAGGGCCTGCAGCCCTCCCTCTACGACTCCATCATCCAGGTCAAGAAACTGCCATACCTCCCCGAGCTCAGCCTCGGACACATCAGGTACTGGAACGGACGCCATTATGGCTCTAATAACTGTTTATGCAGAGAACTGTATGCCATTGTGGTTCAAACAGTTCTAATGTGCATGCAACCTTGTGTACTATTAAGACTCAAGCAGGCACAGTTCACATATATCCTCTCTCCTCTCTCAGTAAGTACAACATCTTTGTGGAGGACATGATGGTGCGGAAGGTGAACTTCCTGTCCTCCCAGTCGACCTATCGGGAGCTGGGCTATCTGCTAGACTCCACCTCTCTCAAAACCATCCCTCTGGTCGACTCCAAAGGTGAGACATGTTCTAGAATGTTTGATGCCATGCACCGTAGATGACACAAATCCATCCACTGAAATCCATCTCTTGTCTCTCTCTCTCTCTCTCTCTCTCTTTCTCTCTCTCTCTAATCTCTTTCTCTCCCTGTTCCCCCTGTCTTTCCTCAGAGTCTATGATCCTATTGGGGTCTATCGAGAGGACAGAGCTGCAGGCCATCTCTGATTGGTGGCTTTCGGCCGAGAGGCGTGTTTTTGAGAGGGGTCAGGGGTCACCGGGTCAGGCCTGGGAGTCCTTCACTTTCGTAGACGAGGAGGGAGGAGAGGTGACAGGATGGAAGGGTGGATGGATGGATAGATGGAATGATTAAACGATAGCATCATATTTTTTATACTTATTAAAGGAATACATATCAGTATACTTATAATGCCTTTATAAACACATTTATAATGCATTATAATTATCCACAACATCATGTAATACTTGGTTATGAACTTGGTTAGCCCTTTTGTCTGTTCTCCAGACCTCTCCTGTACAAGATGAACAGAATAGGCCTCTCCCATCCCCCAAACCACAGGAGTCCTCCACCAATCACACCGGCTCAGGTGACATGACACACAAAATGTCATAGAATTGGGATGTACCCACTACTGCTATTTTGTTACCGGTGCATCCATGTTTGTATTTGTATTTATTAAGGATCCCCATTAGCTGCTGCCAAGGCAAAAAATATTACATTACATTTCATAACACTTTTCACAACACATTAAGTGTGTTTCCTTAGGCCACTACTTTACAACCAGATACTGTATCTACAATAAAAAGTCCATATATGGTAGTTTTGGCTTGTTTGTTTGCTGTTAGCGCTTAAAAATTTTAATAAGCAATCAATACAGCAGAATCAATATTAGACCTGCTGTTCTATCGATTGCTCATGGGGTTTGTTTACAACAATTAACCAGCACATTCTGTAGAAAAAAGAAGTGTTGGAGTGAGAATGTCTACCCAATTTACTCACTTCTAAATGCCTGTCTTGTCCTGTCTTTCAGAGAAGCGTTCCCTCCAGTCTGTGAGGGGAATATTTCAGCGCCTCTTCTCCTCTTCCTCAACCAGCCAGTCTGAAGCTCAGGTATCATTTCATATCAAGATAGAGGTTGGCTGTAACCACTGACACAAGGTCAGATATATTAGAAGATATTTTTCATTCCCATAATGGTTGAGGTTTAGATTGGGGTTAGGGCAACCTGATCCTGGATCTGTGGTTAAGGCCAACATCAACCTCAAGCTTCCTCTGGTAGCTCATTTCCTCTGGTAGCTCAAAGAGGAGCAATATCACATTCTGTCCAGTAGGTGACACACGCTCACGTCAATGGCATGACCTTGCTATAATGTATGATAAGATATGTAATGAGCAGGTTATTAATTCTGTGTGATGGAGAAATAGCACCACAAGGGGGCATCTGATCTGACACTTTGTAAACCTGGAGGGTGAAAATAACTAAAATCTCTGAAACAACACCCCCCCCCCCGCCTCACACTCCTTCTTTTCTTTCTCTCTCTTCCTCTCCCTCTCTCTTTCTCTCTCTCTGTCTCTTTCTCTCTCTATCTTTCTCTCTCTCTCTCGTTCTCTCTCTCTCGTTCTCTCTCTCTCTTCCTCTCTCTCTCTTCCTCTCCCCAGGAATCCACCCCACCTACACTCACCGACACCATGTCCTCAGAGGAGGTAATTTGTCTCATTGATCCTGATCAACCGTTAACCCCTAACCCCTGATCCATGACCTCTACTCCCTGACCTGGGCACTCTATGTAGCTCTAAAAGGATTCCACGAATAGAATCAAACATAAAAAATTATTACTCCCTCTTTATATTGTCAATCACCCTCTCTGCTCTCTGATTGGCTAATGCAGATTAAAGCCTGGGAAGAAGAAGAGTTGGATAAGCCAATCAGTATGGAGGAGATAAGAATTGATCCCTCCCCCTTTCAGCTGGTGGAGAGAACCTCCCTACACAAGGTATCAACTGTATCTAGCACCTTGTGCTCTCATGTAGCCACTTTAAGCCATTATAAATACTACATGCTGTAGGATATTGACAAATATGCCTCCCCCTCTCTCTCTTTGACAGACCCACACTCTGTTCTCCTTGCTGGGTCTCAGTCATGCCTATGTTACCAGCATTGGGAAACTGGTGGGCGTCGTAGCACTGAAGGAGGTAAGATCACACATCACACAAGCTCTCTCTCTCCCTCTGTCTGTATGCCGAGTCTTCCTTTTCTGCAGTGTAGAAGCATCAGACACACAGCTTGTCCATTTGTTCTGCCTCTCTGTCATCATTCTCTTATGATCTCAGAGTGTCACAGTAATTACATTGCCAAGATTAGCAAACTGAGGCATGCCATGCCAACAGCAAACTCTTAACCTACACATCCATGCATAATTGACCAAATTATGAAAGACAAGCATTGTCATTTTTTATTCCGTAAAGTGAGTGTGAAAGAGGTAAAAACATTATTGTTGTCTATCAACAATGACAAACCACCTGGGAATGACAACTTGGATGGAAAATTACTGAGGATGAAATCGGACTACATTGCCACTCCTATTTGCCATCTCTTCAATCCAGCCTACAGGAAAGCATGCACCATCAGGCCTGGAGGGAAGCAAAAGTTATTCCACTACCCAAGAATAGCAAAGCACCCTTTACTGGTTCAAACAGCCAACCAATCTGTCACGTTCAGGCCTGATTTTGACAGGCTGGCGTGTTTAGTTTTGTTTTGGTGTAGGGTTTTTTCTGTTCTAGGTGTTGTGTTTCTATGTTGGGGTAATGGTTCCCATTTAGAGGCAGCTGTGTGTCGTTGCCTCTAATTGGGAACCATGTATATGTTTGGGGTTTTCACTAGTATTTTGTGGGTTATTGTTTGTGCATAGCTTGTTGTGTTTTTTTGTTATGTTCAGCATCACGGTCTTCGGTCGTTTTGTTTTGTTATTTTCCCAGTTACGTTCGTCTTTAATAAAATGTATACTGGAAGCATCGCTGCGTCTTGGTCCGTCACTTCAGAAGATCGTGACACAATCAGCCTGCTACCAACCCTTAGTAAACCTTTGAGAAACATTTTTGTCCAGAGACAATGCTATTTCGCAGTAAACAAATGACTTTCAGCACGCTAATAGAGAAGGGCACTCAACATGTATGGCACTTACACAAATAACTGATGATTGGCTGAGAGAAATTGATACTAAGAAGATTGTGGGAGCTGTTTGGTTAGTCTTTAGTGCAGCTTTTGACATTATTGATCATAATCTGCTGCTGAAAAAAACGTCTGTGTTATGGCTTTAGACCCTCTGCTACAGCGGCAAGAAAAAGTATGTGAACCCTTTGGAAATACCTGGATTTCTGCATAAATTGGTCATAATTTTATCTGATCTTCATCTAGGTCACAAAAATAGACAAACACAGTCTGCTTAAACTAATAGCACACAAACAATTATACCTTTTCATGTCTTTATTGAACACACTGTGTAAACATTCACAGTGCAGGGTGTAAAAATTATGTGAACCCTTGGATATAATAACTGGTTGACCCTCCTTTGGCAGCAATAACATCAACCAAACATATCCTGTGTTGCAGATCAGACCTACACAACTGTAGTTGCAGATCAGACCTTCTGGAGTGGCCCATGACTGGGCCACTCTAGAAGGTGTATTTTCTTCTATTGAAGCCATTCTGTTGTTGATTTACTTCTGTGTTTTGGGTCGTTGTCCTGTTGCGTCACCCAACTTCTGTGAGCTTCAATTGGCGGACAGATAGCCTAACATTCTCCTGCAAAATGTCTTGATAAACTTGGAAATTCATTTTTCCGTCAGTGATAGCAAGCAGTCCAGGCCCTGAGGCAGCAAAGCAGCCCCAAACGATGATGCTCCTTCCACCATACTTTACAGTTGGGATGAGGTTTTGATGTTGGTGTGCTGTGCCTTTTTCGCTCCACACATAGTCTTGTGTGTTTCTTCCAATCAACTCAACTGTAATTTCATCTGTCCACAGAATATCTTTCCAGTAGCGCTGTGGAACATCCAGGTGCACTTTGACAAACTTTAGACTTGCAGCAATGTTTTATTTGAACAGCAGTGGCTTCTTCCGTGGTGTCCTCCCATGAACACCATTCTTGTTTAGTGTTTTACGTATCGTAGACCCGTTAACAGAGATGTTAGCATGTTCCAGAGATTTCTGTAAGTCTTTAGCTGACACTCTAGGATTCTTCTTAACCGCATTGAGCATTCTGCGCTGTGCTCTTGCAGTCATCTTTGCAGGATGGCCACTACTAGGGAGAGTAGCAACATTGCTGAATTTTCTCAATTTCTAGACAGTTTGTCTTACAGTGGACTTATGAACATCAAGGCTTTTAGAGATACTTTTGTAACCGTTTCCAGTTTTATGCAAGTCAACAATTCTTAATCTTAGGTCTTCTGAGAACTCTTTTGTTCAAGGCATGGTTCACATCAGGCAATGCTTCTTGTGAATAGAAAACTCAAATTTTGTGAGTGTTTTTATAGGGCAAGGCAGCTCTAACCAACATCTCCAATCTCATCTCATTGACTGGACTCCAGGTTGGCTGACTCCTGACTCCAATTAGCTTTTGGAGAAGTCATTAGCCTAGGGGTTCACAATCATTTTCCAATCTACACTGTGAATGTTTAAATGATGTATTCAATATAGACAAGAAAAATACAACAATTTGTGTGTTATTCGTTTAAGCACACTGTTTGTCTATTGTTGTGACTTAGATGAAGATCAGATCAAATGTAATGACCAATTTATGCAGAAATCCAGGTAATTCCAAAGGGTTCACATACTTTTTCTTGCCACTGTATATCATGGATCGAGAGTTACAGTGCGGGGGAAAAGTATTTGCCCCCTTTCTGATTTTCCATATTTTGCATATTTTTTGTACTGAATGTTATCAGATCTTCAACCTGTTTACAAATAACAAAAAAATGGATACTTCTTATTACAGTGGCTTGCGAAAGTATTCACCCCCTTGGCATTTTTCCTATTTTGTTGCCTTACAACCTGGAATTAAAATGGATTTTGAGGGGGTTTGTATCATTTGATTTACACAACATGCCTACCACTTTGAAGATGCAAAATATTTTTTCTTGTGAAACAAATAAGAAATAAGACAAAAAAAACAGATAACTTGAGTGTGCATAACTATTCAACCCCACAAAGTTAACACTTTGTAGAGCCAACTTTTGCAGCAATTACAGCTGCAAGTCTCTTGGGGTATGTCTCTATAAGCTTGGCACATCTAGCCACTGGGATTTTTGCCCATTCTTCAAGGCAAAACTGCTCCAGCTCTTTCAAGTTGGATGGCTTCCGCTGGTGTACAGAAATCTTTAAGTCATACCACAGATTCTCAATTGGATTGAGGTCTGGACTTTGACTAGGCCATTCCAAGACATTTAAATGTTTCCCCTTAAACCACTCGAGTGTTGCTTTAGCAGTATGCTTAGGGTCATTGTCCTGCTGGAAGGTGAACCTCCGTCCCAGTCTCAAATCTCTGGAAGATTGAAACAGTTTTCCCTCAAGAATTTCCCTGTGTTTAGTGCCATTCATCATTCGTTCCATTCTGACCAGTTTCCCAGTCCCTGCCAATGAAACACATGGTGTTCTTGGGGTGATGAGAGGTGTTGGGTTTGCGCCAGATATAGCGTTTTCCTTGATAGCCAAAAAGCTCAATTTTAGTCTCATCTAACCAGAGTACCTTCTTCCATATGTTTGGGGAGTCTCCCACATGCCTTTTGGTGAACACCAAACGTTTGCTTATTTTTACTTTAAGCAATGGCTTTTTTCTGGCTGCTCTTCTGTAAAGCCCAGCTCTGTGGAGTGTACGGCTGAAAGTGGTCCTATGGACAGATATTCCAATCTCCTCTGTGGAGCTTTACAGCTCCTTCAGGGTCATCTTTGGTCTCTTTGTTGCCTCTCTGATTAATGCCCTCCTTTCCTGGTCCATGAGTTTTGGTGGGCGGCCCTCTCTTGGCAGGTTTGTTGTGATGAAATAGTCTTTCAATTTTTTAGTAATGGATTTAATGGTGCTCCGTGGCATGTTCAAAGTTTCAGATATTTTTTTATAACCCAACCCTGATCTGTACTTCTCCACAACTTTGTCCCCGACCTGTTTGGAGAGCTCCTTGGTCTTCATGGTGCCACTTGCTTGGTGGTGCCCCTTGCTCAGTGGTGTTGCAGACTCTGGGGCCTTTCAGAACAGGTGTATATATACTGAGGTCATGTGACAGATCATGTGACACTTAGATTGCACACAGGTGGACTTTATTTAACTAATTATGTGACTTCTTCAAATCAAATCACATTTTATTTGTCACATACACATGGTTAGCAGATGTTAATGCGAGTGTAGCGAAATGCTTGTGCTTCTAGTTCCGACCATGCAGTAGTATCTAACAAGTAATCTAACAAGGTAATTGGTTGCACCAGATCTTATTTAGGGGCTTCATAGCAAAGGGGGTGAATACATACGCACGCACCAATTTTCCGTTTTATTTTTTTAATCATTTTTTTTCAACAAGTAATTTTTTTCATTTCACTTCACAAATTTGGACTATTTTGTGTATGTCCATTACATGAAATCCAAATACAAATCCATTTAAATTACAGGTTGTAATGCAACAAAATAGGAAAAATGCCAAGGGGGATGAATACTTTTGCAAGGCACTGTATGCCTGCCGAAAACCAAAAACTGCATTCCTCAGTAAGAACCTCATACCAATGGTCAAGCATGGTGGTGGTAGTGTGATGGTTTGGGGATACTTTGATGCCTCAGGACCTGAACGACTTGCCTTAATAGAAGGAACCATGAATTCTGCTCTGTATCAGATAATTCTACTGGAGAATGTCAGGCCATCTGTCTGTGAGCTGAAGCGCAGTTGGGTCATCCAGCAAGACAATGATCCAAAACACACAATCATGTCTACATGACAATGGCTGAAAAGCAACACATTTGAAGTTTTGAGATGGCCTAGTCAAAGTCCAGACCTAATCCCAATTGAGATGCATGGAAGAGTGGGCCAAAATTCCTCCACAGGGGTGTGAGAGACTGATCAACAACTATAGGAAGGGTTTGGTTGGAGCCATTTCAGCTAAGGTGGCACAACCAGTTATTGAGTGTAAGGGGGCATTTACTTTTTCACACAGGGGGATTGGGTGTTGCATAACTTTGATATAAAATAAATGAAATAATTATGTAATTGTTGTGTTATTTGTTCACTCAGGTTCCTTTGATATAATATTAGGTTTTGGTTGAAGATCTGATAACATTCAGTATCAAAAATATACAAAAGTAGAGAAAAGGGTGCAAATACTTTTTCATGGCACTGTACCTGTCTAAGAGAAAACAGAGGGTGTTCTTTAATGGAAGCCTATCCACGATAATCCAGATAGAGTCGGGCATTCCCCAAGGCAGCTGTCTAGCTTCCTTACTTTTTTCCATCTTTACAAATGACCTGCCACTCGCTCTGAGTAAAGCCTGTGTGTCTAAGAGCTGCAGTCAGTTTTAAAATGGGTGGCAAGAAATAAGCTTGTAAAAGCATTGTATTTGGCACAAATCATTCACTAAACCCTAAACCTCAACTTAATATTTTAATTAATAATGTGGAAATTGAGCAAGTTGAGGAGACTAAACTGCTTGGAGTAACCCTGGATTGTAAACTGTCATGGTCAAAACATATTGATGCAACTGTAGCTAAGTTCTACTTTCTTGACATTGCTATCAACAAAACAAGTCCTACAGGCCCTAGTTTTGTCACACCTGGACTCAGTCATATGGGCAAGTGCCACAAAGAAGAACATATGCAAATTACAGTTGGCCCAGAACAGAGCAGCACAGCTGGCCCTTAAATATACACAGAGAGCTAACTTCAATAACATGCATGTCAATCTCTCCTGGCTCAAAGTAGAGGAGAGTTTGACTGCATCACTACATTTCTTTGTGAGAGATATTGACGTGTTGAAAGCACTGAGCTGTCTGTTCAAACAACGAGCACATAGCTCAGACACCCATGCATAACCCACAAGCCATGCCACCAGGGGTCTCTTCACAGTCCTCAAGTCCTGAACAGACTCTGGGAAACACACAATACTACATAAGGAACAATGTGGACTGTGAAGAGACACACATACTCACACACACACTAACACACACAGTTTACACACATGTACATTGTAAAATTATACATTTTGTATTGTAGATATGTAGTGGTAGAGTAGTGGTGTAGTAATGTGTTGTATGATGTACTGTTACATTTTTTGGGTGATGTAATCACCTTAATCTTGTTTGGACTTCAGGAAGAGTAGCTCCTAATGAGGATCTATAATAAATACACATACATGGAGCCTGTTCAGTTGGCTGTTGCTTTGCTGTTCTGTTGTACTCGAATAGTGAGTCACACTATTACACCATCAACTGTGTTTGTCTCTGACTTATTACAGCGTCACAGGAAACCTGTATTAACATGCTTTGCTTGTGTTATGACATGCTATGTTAACCACTTCTCTTCACTCTCTTTCTCTCTTTCCCTTCCTCTCTCACCCTCCATCTCGATCTCTATTTCCCTCCCCTCTTTCTTTATCTCTCTCTCTCCCCTTTTCCCTTCTCTCTCCCTCCCTTTTCTCTTCTCCCCTTCCATATTTATCTCTCCCCTTTAATCTTTCCCTCTCTATCTCTCTCTCTCTCTCTCTTACCTCTCACAGTTGCAGAAGGCCATTGAGGGCTCCACCCGTAGTGGGGTAAGATTGCGCCCCCCTCTGGCCAGTTTCAGAGATGCCAACCGTAAAGCCAAGAAGCACACGGCTCCCCCCTCCACCCCCACCAGGGAGAGGGAGCTGTGGTGTGAGGGGGGGAAGAGGGAGGGGGGGGGTAGTAGGAAGGAGGGGAGCGAGGGGTTTAGGTGGGAGGTTAAGGAAGGGGAGGGGGAGGGAGATGGAGGAAAGAGGGAGGGAGAGGTGGTAAGGTGGAAGGATGAGGTGGTTGGGACAGAGGGAGAGGGTGACATGAATGAGGAACCCAGGGGGAACGCAGGGGGAGAAGGTGGCTCCAGTGCAGGTACAGAGTGTGATACCTCCACCCCCAACAGCCGAGGGACAGACTGTCCTCCTCAGGAGCCTTCCTCCCCCACCTCACCACCCTCCTCCTCCACTCGTGTCTTCATTGTGTCATCCCTTCCTACCGTGCCGGAGACGGATGGAGAGAGGGAGAGCGAAGATTCTGAAGAGCCGATTTAGATGGCGATTGAGGGAATTCTGTGGATTCTGTTTCTTAAATGAAGACTTTCTCCTCTCTGGCCTCACTCCACTTGCCTCATTTAGTGAGCGTATCAAGGAGAGCGTACAAGGAGCATCCTGGGTACTGGAGTTCTGTGCAGGCTCATGTGAGGCTCTGCAGATGTCCAGCTTACAGAGAGCAGGAAGAACAGGTGCACACAGTGCTTCTGGGACTTGTAGTTCTGGAATTTCTGGTAGCTAATAATACTTTTTGTAAGATGATAGTCTCTTTCCTGATCTCAGCAGTTTTTGAAAGATTTTTTTCTACTCAAGATAAACTTCTTTTTCACTATTTCAGTTTCTCAGGTCTCTCTCCGTGTCTTTAAAACTACAAAAATTGACAGATGTTCTATGTTCTTCATCTGTGTCTATCATGGTTCATCTGTGTCTATCATGGTCTCCTTGTCCCAGTATTGTTGAATGTATGAATGTGTTTGTAGCTACATGGTACTGTATGTCTGTATCACTGAATTCCATGTATCTTTAAGACACTGTATATGACAGCAATGAAATGTTTGATAATGAAATCACATCATTAATCATGACTCAATGTCTGTCAATGGACTGATTTATATTTGATCAGAGCGATTGACCGTTTACTGATTGATGAATAGACAGGCTTTAAATGATTACTGTAACCACTGTAAAGTAAATATTGAAATTGTTCATATCGATGCCTATCTACTATTCTTATGGAATACAATAAATATTTAAATGTTTTCAGTAACATTTCATTGGACTTGGAGCATGGCAATAATCAGCTCCAGCATAATACCAGAGATGCACTGTTCACTCCAGTCTCGTAAATGTTTGTCTTTAAAAAGGCTGTGGACATATAAACACTTCCAGCTGAGAAGGTCAACAGTGTATTTCAGTCTCCGTGACACACACACACACACACACACACACACACACACACACACACACACACAGAGGAGCCAGGAGAAACATGTCTCTGGGAATTTATTTGACATTAACATTCTCCTGACATCATAACGGCTGACAATGGCAGACAGACAGGGAGGTTTAACTGTAGGCTTCAACCATAGTTGCCAGTCCCCTGCAGGACGATTTCTGCTGTTTCTGTGGTTGTCATGTTTGGTATGGCTTTGACAAAGAAGTTGAACAAGAAACAGAACTGGCTACCAGGCTGGGGCCCTATATCAGTACTTAAAAATCTATCCATCCTTCCTTTAAGTAATCCCTGATGTCTACCAGCAAGTTTTCTACACTACCATACATGAAGGAAGGCAGGAAGGATGGATGCATTGTCATGTATTCAGGATTAAAGACACCTAAAATATGTGTTTGGGGTTGACAGGGAGGGACTGTAAACATGATAGAAGAACTCCGTTACAAAGCCCCAGCAGGCTTTGCATCTCCGTGTTCACTGACCATAAAGAAAAGCACGCTTTCGGTGACGTTCATCATCCTCACAACATAGAAAACAATGTCCGTTCTCACTGTTCAAAGACGTCCACACGCATACACATCAGGATTCTCTTTGTGTGTTTATTTGCTCTTTCTCCACCATTTTTCTTTTATTTGGATAGGGGAGGAGGGGGGAGAAGAAAGAGAATGGAGTAGAGGAGAAAGGGATGGAAGAGAGTGTTCGCTCGTGCAGGGGAAAGAGAGAGCGGGAGGAAGAGAGAAAGATAGAGGTTTATGGCCGAGGAGGAAGGGAGGGGAGACCACGTGGAAGAACCATCCCGTCACAACCTTCCCATAAGCATGCATAGGTATGGGCTTTAATACACTGGTATTGCCAGTTTACATTGATCATCTCAAATTAAAACATTCAATTAAGCCAATTGTATACAAGTGTATTTACCTCAGGGCTCTGTGCCACACAGTTCCAACTCTCTACATCATTTTGTTGAAATGTCTGTTTGCCTCAAATTTGGTCAATCTGTCAGATTTCTTAAACAATGTTTTCAGGCAGTGATTCTTCCAACAAGAAAACAGACAACTACATGGACAGACAGACTCGGACGGACAGAGACACAAATATACAGAACAGGTACAAAGAGAGAGCAAGGGGTAGAAAGGCAAAGGTTACATATTGAAAGATGGCAGTAGAATCATACATAATAAGAAATCAACTGGAAGTCAATCAGTCAATCAATCAACAAAGACAATTGATATACAGGAACATCCAAGGAAATACATTTGGCTTCTTGTTATTAGTTTATTCATTCATTAAGTTCTGAATTGTAAAAAAAATCAATAAAATATCTTTGTTGAAGTAGTATCATTCTCTGGGTCCATGTTTGTATTTTCAATGAATCAGAACAATCTCTTTGGGGTCAAAGGTCTATCACTACAGATATTCCCAAGGACAACACACAGAACAATACTGCTTCAAAAAGACCTACAATAAATAATAAACTATGTACAGGCTGTCATGTTATTCCTCCCCCCAAATAATCATTAAATAAATAAATGAATAAGAGTGGTTGGGTAAAGACATCCTGTAGGTTGTAGCTCTCAGAGCCAGTCTGAGACAGACAATTGAAGGCTAATGCATAACACAAACTGAAAAACACCACAAGGTAGCAGCTCACCAGACCATCTGTTAGAAGTAGGGGCGCTGAGTCTCNCCTGGTCAGGTCACGTGGTCAGGACAGACTCCTAGCCTTGGTTAGTTCCAACACCAATATACATCTTATCTTGCAGACACGTCATACGTGTCATGACAGCTGATGGACACTTATGACTAGTAGCCTAAAGGAAGTTGTATGGTTGAGATTGTGTTGTCATTGCCTGGGTGATCATGGCAGCTGTGACATGAATCTCCATGACTGGTTATGACTATGTAAATGACATAATTGTGTGTTTCATGATGGACAGCTCCAGGGAAGAGGTGGGTAACCTTAACCCTAACCCTTGTCCTGGAGGGATGCAGTCAGTGTGAGCAGGGTTTTATTCCAGCCCAGCTTTAACACAACTGATTACAATTAATTGTGGCCACAATGTAGCCCTCCAGAAGTTTCCACCCCTGGCCTAGGGTATTATTATCACTGTCTGTTTGTCCAATCAGAGAGCCCCAACCAACACAAAACTGCTCTACATCAACCACACATATTCTGTCTTATACTGGAGGGGGTGCCAATAATTCAGTAGAAAAATAAACATTGTCCCAACATTGCATAAATAATCAATCAATAAATTTATGAATTCAAGTCAATAAACCTTTTTTCTATCTTCAAAGTTTTTTCCACACAATCACCAGAGTGAAAAGAGAAGGTTGTTCTCCGTCAAATAATATTAATAATATTAATAATAATAATAATACTAATAATAATAATAATAATAATTAATTGCTATTGTTGTTGTTTTTTATTAGTGACACATGCACAGATATTCCAGACCAGTGTCTCTGAACTTCACTACCATTCCTCCATTGGGATACACACATTCCTCTTCAGGAAATACACACGCTAACTCAAACATCACACTTGGCTCAGGCAGAGATTTGCTCTATCGCTGTAGTCACCATGAGCAGGAAGATACCGGTTCTGTTCTGTTCTAGTGTTTGGTTCTACTACTCAGTTATATTCCCTGATTGACTTCAATGTTCTCCTTAGACCCAGTCAAATTAGGTCCTTTGCATTATTTTACAACAATATTCCGACATCCAATATATTTATGATCACACTATTTACAATGTTGACATTCCACTATCCTTTTCCTTTTACTTGTGTGGTGATAGAAACAAATCTAAACGCAATAAGCTTAATTTGGGAGCTCAGGAAAATTCCCAAAGGAAAGAGCTGGGACTGAGACTTGTATAAAAATAAAGAAACTGTTGCAGTGGGGACTGTGAGAGATGTGGTTCATATCCTCGTTCATTAGTATTTACATTTAATGACAGTAGTGGCCACAAGCCATTTAGGAGACCTGTGTTTGGCTCCTCACGAATTAGTTACAATTTTGAAGATGTGTTTTTGTCTTCTAAGAATCAGTACCCAATTCAAACAGCTCTAACCTACACCTTTGAGAGAAACATTTGCTCATCTTTTCTCCACAAAGAAAAGCTTGGTATTGTCCCCAAGAGCTGACATCAAAACAACAATCTGAGTTAAAACAGAAGCACATCTCAATCTAAATCCTCTTTCTGTTGGTACCAAAACACTCCAGAGCACTCCCTCTTCCTCCAGCCATCTCTAGTTTGGAACCTGGAACAACAGCTCAGAATCCATCTCGTCTAGTGGTTCAGTTTTGGTTCTTGGTGATGCTAAGAGCTCTTTCTGAACAGTAATCAAGGACATTGACGTGTGACAGAGTCCAAAGGCAGCCTCTGATCTGTTGGATTGCATCAGTGAAAAGGGATTCACTACTACAGCTCTGTCTCTTCACCATTCACTCCATGACACGGACCTGTCAGTCAAGATGCACAGTCAAGCAGACTACATGAGCTCCTTGCCCTGAGTCCTCTCCCGCCCAGGTTCAGTGCAAAGTCTAGACAGTTCAATATAGGACAGGTACTCCATAGTACTCTGAAGAAACACACGGAAAGACAGAGTAGGAAGCACACTGTCTTACTGTACAGTACAATCCTTTAACTGTGCAGTGCTGTGTGTGTGTGGCCGACAGGACAGGCCTGCAGCCTTTATGTGATGTGCCTGGGACATCTGGAGAACACAGCAACATAGTAACGTTGTTGTCTTTCTAACTGTGTTAGGATGGTTCAAGTAGATTTCACTGCAGTGGTTAGGTTGCAGAGAGCCAATTTGGATTAAATTAGCTTTTGGGGATAATCGAATAGGTGTAATTTTTAGGGGGTTATGATGAACCCAACCTACTAAAGTTATTCTGTATTCGTGCAGTTAGTTCTAGAAGTGTTGTAGATGCTAGATGTGAATGACATAAGAGGAGAGGGTATACCATGTGAGTGTTGTTCTTCAAGTTATGGGGTTGATATTATTATATTTGATGTGTAAGCTGTAAACAGTTGTTCTCCCATGGAGAGATAGTGTTGTAAAAACAGTGATTTTGATATATATTCTTTTATCATTCACTGACACTTAGATTTTTGTGTTGTCATGATTTTTGTCTTTGTTAGAAAATCATTGTTGTCATGACAATGTTTAATTACTATAGATTTAATGATCATTATCATATTTGACGCTGGACGCATGCATGTTTCAGTTCCCTCCTCCTCCGTTTCCTTTTCCTGATACAAATGTCTCTATCTCAGCTGCTCCTCTTCTTTTTATTATCCCCTCATACCTCCTTTTTCTCACTCAGTCCTTTTCCTTCCCTCTATTCATCCCTCCCTCCTCCTTCTCTCGGGAATGTAAGGCTTCCAAAAAAAAGTTATCTGTTGGACCAGCTTGTCACTGTGTGAGTCCGTTTCCACATCTTCCTCCTCTGCTCTTCAGTAGTCACAGGAGTTTATATCCCATCAAAAATGTGTTTGATACCTGAAAAGGAACAGATTTATTGATAAATATTTCATTATTAGGATCAGTCATTCCTGACACTGAGGGTCAGTCTGTCACGTCTCTCAGGGCGATCTGTCAATCAGTTGTTTGCCATGGCAGCAACAGCGGACCCTTGCTTCTCTTCCTTCTCCTCCAGCATCTGGATGCCTCCACAGCTGACATCAGAGGCCTTCCGCTCTGTGGTTTGCTGTGCTGGTTGCCCCGGACTACTGCGCCCTGGACTACTGCGCCCCGGACTACGTTGCCCAGGACTACTGCCCCCAGAAGTGATGGCGTCATCTCTCTGTGTTAGAGTGGTAGACTCCGGCTCCATGCAGAGTGTCACCTCCTCATCCTGTTCAGGGGACAGAGCAGGGGCTTGGTCAGGGGATGACACTTAAAGAACATTCAGAGAGACGTTTTTAGAATATAACAGATACTGCATGATTCTCTGACCACGGAGAGGAGAAAGCATGAGTTTAGATGGAAATGTCTCCCTGTCATACAGTACCAGTAAAAAGTTTGGACACACCTACTCATTCCAGGGGTTTTCTTTATTTTGACTATTTTCTACATTGTAGAATAATAGTGAAGACATTAAAACTATGAAATAACACATATGGACTCATGTAGTAACCAAAAAAGTGTAGATATATTTTAGATTTTAGATTCTAGATTTGTAGCCACCCTTTGCCTTGATGACAGCTTTGCACACTCTTGGCATTCTCTCAACCAGCTTTACCTGGAATGCTTTTTCAACAGCCTTGAAGGAGTTCCCTCATATGCTTAGCACTTGTTGGCTGCTTTTCCTTCAGTCTGCGGTCCAACTCATCCCAAACCATCTCAATTGGGTTGAGGTCTGGTGATTGCGGAGGCCAGGTCATCATATGCAGCACTCCATCACTCTCATTTTTGGTCAAATAGCCCTTACACAGCCTGGAAGTGTGTTGGGTCATTGTCCTGTTGAAAAACAAATGATAGTCGCACTAAGCGCAAACCAGATGGGATGGCGTATTGCTGCAGAATGCTGTGGTAGCCATGCTGGTTATTAAGCGTGCCATGAATTTTAAATAAATCCCTGACAGTGCCACCAGCAAAGCATACCATCACACCTCCTCCTCCATGCTTCACAGTGGGAACCACACATGCGGAGATCATCCATTCACACACATCGCGTTTCACAAAGACACGGTTGGAACACGGTTGGAACCAAAAATCTAAAATTTGGACTCATCAGACCAAAAGGATGTCCATTGCTTGTGTTTCTTGGTCCAAGCAAGTCTCTTCTTCTTATTGGTGTCCTTTAGTATAGTTTTTTTTTTGCAGCAATTTGACCATGAAGGCCTGATTCACGCAGTCTCCTCTGAACAGTTGATGTTGAGATGTGTCTGTTACTTGAACTCTGTGAAGCATTTATTTGGGCTGCAATTTCTGATGCTGGTAACTCTAATGAACTTATCCTCTGCAGCAGAGGTAACTCTGGGTCTTCCTTTCCTGTGGCGGTCCTCATGAGAGCCAGTTTCAACATAGCGCTTAGTGGTTTTGGCGACTGCACTTGAAGAAACTTTCAAATTTTCCAGATTGACTGACCTTCATGTCTTAAAGGAATGATTGACTGTCGTTTCTTTTTGCTTATTTGAGCTGTTCTTACCATAATATGGACTTGGTCTTTTACCAAATAGGGCTATGTTCTGTACACCCACCCTACCTTGTCACAACACAACTGATTGGCTCAAACACATTAAGAAGGAAAGAATTTCCACAAATTAACTTTTATCAAGGCACACCTGTTAATTGAAATGCATTCCAGGTGACTACCTCATGAAGCTGGTTGAAAGAATGCCAAGAGTGTGCAAAGCTGTCATCAAGGCAAAGGGTGGCTACTTAGAAGAATCTGAAATATAAAATATACACTTTTTTGGTCACTGCATAATTCCATATGTTATTTCATAATTTTGATGTCTTCACTATTTTTCTACAATGTAGAAAATAGTAAAAAAAAAATAAAGAAAACCCCTGGAATGAGTACGTGTGTCCAAACTTTTGACTGGTACTGTACATTAAAGCATCAAGGATGTACCTCTGCAGTTTTTCAAGAATCATCGATCTGGATTAAATGCATAGAAATATAATGAATAGAATGGATGAATCATTGTCTTGAATGGGGACTCCCATTCTATTAAATTTATTTCTATGCATTTAATCCTATCCGATAGGCGAAATCCAGATAGATAACTTTTGAAAAACTGGGCCCTGATAACCCTGTGACCTGATATGACCTCACCTTCATTTCATCTTCCTCCTCATGCTGCTCCAGCAGAGGGAAATGTTCTGTCCCCGCCCCCTCGTCCCCAGACGGAACATTCAGAGCTGCCTCCACCACCGCTGCCACGCCTATGTTGTACCCTCCAATATCCGCGTGATAGGACTCTGTCTGGCCAGCCCCCCACAGGTCCACCAATGGGGCGTGGGTTGCAGGGGCCAGGCTGTGGATGGTGCTGTTGGGCGTGGCTTGCAACGAGTGGTTGGCGCTGTGCAGCCTTTGCTCCAGAGACTGTGGAGAGAAGGATGAGACAATGAGGAGCCGTAGGTAGGTAGAGGTTCCCATTCACCACTGATACAGGATCAGATATTTGTTTATCCCCTCTAATGGTAAAGAATCTGGAAATATGATCCTAAATCTGTGGTTAAGGGTTTCTTCCTTTAAGCGTAATGTTGGATTGAAAGGGACAGGGTAATTGTGTTGTACTAAGAAGCGAGATACAATAATGAATCTCTGACGATATTACCATATCAAAGACCGAATTCAGTATTCTTCTCTCGATCAAAATACCCCAGAGGAAAAAAAGAGAAAAACCCACTAAAAAACATAATGTCAGCCGCCGGACCACGCCATGAATGAATATTGTCTATCCATGGAAATAGATTGTTAATGCTTTCCTCTCATTTTAGACTTTTGTTTTTCCTCACCTGTTGTTGCTGATACAGGAGCTGCTGCTGCTGGTAGTGCTGTATCTGTTGTAGCTGCTGCAGCTGCTGGAGCTGACTCTGCTGCTGTAGGTTGAACTGCTGCTGCTGCTGCTGCTGCAGCAACGCGTTCCCATCATACCCATCACAGGAAGTCCCGCCCTGCTTCATCACGTAGGAGCCAGCAGCGGGAGAGGCCACTCCGGAGGGCTCGTTGCTGATTGGCTCCCAGGCGTCAGAGGAGGAGAGGCAGTAGAGGCCCTGGGCGACATAGGTGTTGGGCCACATGTCCGCAGAGGAGTGGTGCAATATCTGGTCTGAGAGGATGAAAAGAATGAGAAAATAGAAGAGTGAAGAGGTGGGATAAGCGATTGTTTGTCCTTGACGGATGCACTACATTGGACCTCATGGACATCAAACTGCAAATAAATCTACAATGCTGACATCAGCCTTTTTTCCCGAAAGAGGAAACGTTGAGAGGAATCATGTGATATCCCTGGGGGACACCCCAACCCTCTCAGACCCAAATTTATCATTGAGAAAATTACTTTACTTGAACGATCCCCAGACAGACCCCAAGTGTAGCCATACCGAGTAGTCTAATACATCAACATTATGACTCTGTATAGCCATTGGGGAGTCTGTCTGCCCTGCATTAAAATGACATATAATTCAGCCATTAGCACGGCTGATATGAATTAGGGTGAGTCATGGTAGTTTTTGCCTTCTCATATTCCAATCTGGTTTTGTTACGGATGAACAAGGCGACTAATATCCACCACTGACTGATAACAACATAAAATCTTTTGAAGTATGGTAGACATTTTGTGCGAAGGAGGAAAATAAATGGAAGAATATATCAGTTTGTGTGTTGCCAATGCCGTCATGTACAAAAAGGCTGTCAAACACAAAATAATGAGGTAAATCACACTTATTCGCAGACATGTCTTTGGGACATTGGCCTAACAAGTTTCAGATAGAGGAATGGTGTATATACATGATCTGACAAAACAGCCTCAAGGTGTGCTGAGTTGATATGGCGGTGCTAAGAGTCAGCAAGCATCATGCCGGCAACCTCACATTATATCACTTTAATGATGACTCAAAACTGTCAAAATACATCCAGAGACAGCCATATCATTTGTAATACTAACATTCTACGGTTATTTGACTTCAGGCAATATAATTACATTAAATAACTGGCCTGAAGTTGTGATTAAACTAATGATCATCACACAGCCTCAAGGCCATTTGTTATCTCACAATAACAAACCACAGGGAGAAAACCACATTATGATTTCAACACGTCTCCATGTCTGAACGCCTCTTTGCATGAGAAGGAGAAATACAGGAGCACTGTAACGGACAGCACAGCGATGTGGAATAATAATGACCAAGTGGACTATTTATACAGTTGAAATCCCTGGTCTTGCATTCCCCCAGGCTGTGTTTGCGAATCTGAAATTAGCACAGAGTTAACCCTCCAGGCTGAGATGGAATAGGATGCCTTCGTTACTGAGCAAAATGACGCATAATGTAGCCCACACACTATACTCCAGCTTTGCCTGATCTCAAGCCTGATCTCAAGCCTGATCTCAAGCATAAACGTGTTCGGCTGCAAATTTTAGACAAGGTTCCGCAGTGCAGGATCCTATTTATCTCCTTAAACTATCCCTTAAACTTTGTTGCCCTAGTTGATTGGTGCTACTGTAGTTTGTCAAGCATATTTGTAGTCCCTTACCTCGACTGACATGCTCGTTTAGAGGCCATATTTATAGTCCTTTACCTCGACTGACATATGGTTGTTTAGAGGTCATATTTGTAGTACCTTCTCTCGGCTGATACATGCTGGTTTAGAGGCCATATTTGTAGTCCCTTACCTCGGCTGGTGATGCTCTCCTGGTTAACCTCGCTGAGGTGGGCCACACTGCCCTGGTTGGACCCTGACCTCAGGCTCTCTCCATCCATGGAGGTCCAGGCCATGAGTGTTGCCTGGGAGATGGCAAACTGCTGCAGGATACCTGAAGTGCAGAGGGTAAGTTAGGGTCATTGTAACGGCTCAGTTGGCTGCTGCCTTCCCTCAGCACCTTAATGATTTAATATCTATGGCTAATTTAAATAAAGATTTAATATGTAGTCTATTCAATATCTATGGTTATGCTCTGCCTAGGCCAATGTTGACATATTTGGCTGGTGTTATGCCATGCCGAGTAGTTGATCTATAAACAGTCTGGTTATGATGCAGAGAACCCTTTTGCCCAAAGGCTTAATTTTGTAAGGGTTTCCTCTGAAAACCACCCTAGTTGTATAAATCAGCATCAACCACTCCTATTGCTTCTGTCTCCTCTCACAGTGACAAATTCCCCACCCCCCTCTGACCTGCAGTGAAGCGAGCCTCCTTCTCCCCGTCGCTGAGGTCGCTGTAGGCATCGCTCTCCAACCGTCTCTCCATCTCCTGCTCTGCCGTGGACTTGCGTGGGACGGAGACGCCCCCCGGGCCCACCACAGACATGTCCCAGTTCTGCCACTCGATCATGTGTGCCATCCGGCCTTGGGCCATGGACGTAGGCTTGGTCACCTTGTCCTTCATGGAGCGATTCACACCTGGGGAGGGGGGAGAAGTGAAGAGGGATGTAGGGATTGATGCGGGTGTTGGAGAGGGTTAGAAGGGTGAAGGTGGATTAAGGGAGGGTTGGAGGGATATTAAGGGGTTTAGAGAATGGGTGAATGTGGAGTTTGGGGGAGTTAGGAGAAAGAGGGGGAAGGAAAGAGATTAGATATTATGTTATTATTCCACATTTAGGTCTGTCTGATCCTGTCAGTATTTAGGTGGTGCTGATAAGGACCTCTGGATGAGCGGTTAAACGAGCGGCTTAATGAACATGCTTTAGATTCATGGCTAAATGAATAGGGAGATGCTTATAATGTAGATGAGATGACGCGTGGAACCGAGGAGGATGATGGGGGACAGGGTGGAGCAAATGGATACGTCTGCTCTGGGAGAGGTGCATCATGGGACAGAGGAGGTTAATTGGGGTGAGATGGCCAGAGGAGCGTGAGTAATGAGAGGTTGGCTTGTTGACATGATAGCTTTCACACCTCTGCTAAGCTGCCTGCGCTGGCTAAGCAGAAAGCCCACTCCCCCTGCAGTGTCTGTTAAGGCATCCTCAGCTGATGCATACAGTACACTGAGGAAGACACTCTGCTTTACAAATCATGTTCCGCCATGACGGACTGTATTCTGTCTGCTGGTTACATTATGGCTTTGCTCAGTAATTAACGTGTCCAAGTCAATATATGACGAGCTAGCAGTTCACTACATTCCAATACACTTCACTGCACATTAAACCTGTACAAAACTACACTGCGCAGTGCACAATGCACATTACACAGTTATACACACTAACACACAGACACAAACTCAGACTACACTCAGAGACAGTAGACACATTACATAGACACTAAAGTAGTTCAACGCTGCTTCACAACCACTTAACAGATAAACAACTACACCTCCCACTCACCTCTTGTTAACTCAACAAGCCACGTAACAATGTATTGTGGGTAGTGTATTTTTTTATAGGGTTGTCGTTAGGTTTAAGTGTTATTCCACCAATGACTGGGGGGGTCAGCCATTGACGAGTATTATCATAATGGAGAGAGGAAGTGAATCAGGGGAACCCACTCTGGGGCCATGTCGGCTCCAGCGCCGGTCCAGGCGGGAGCTGACATGGGGTCAGTTTACCAGTTACAGGACAGACACACACCTGACACACCTGTCAGTGAGGACTTAGCCAGAGCACCGATCCCATAGTTATTGGAGTTGTTCCTCTTCAGACGAGGCAGGATGGACGTGGTGTCTTCCATAGACAGCTGGAGGAGCGAGGGAAGAGGATGATGGAGAGATGGAGGAAGAGATGTGTGCCAGCGAAGCACACAGAGTTCAGAGGGTAGGTGAGAGGAGAAGTTAGGTAGATATTGGGTTAATACAGCGTCAAAAAGCGACAATGTCAAAATCGGACAAAGAAAATTGACATTTCCCAAGGTTGTTGTTCGAACAACTTCCTGCTTGACAGTGCTGAAGTGCATTATGGGAAGTGTTTATTTTTTTTATCTGCAATCAGTAAAAACATAGTGCACATTCACACTGGTTGATTGTTTGTTGTGGTCACTACAGTGCACAGTGCACTACTACATTGAGAGAGAGTTAACAATACGGTATAGAGAGAATTAGATGGGAGGGGGAGTGAGGGGACGAAGTAGTAGGTTACCTAAGGTGAGTTAAATCAAATAAATCAAAACAAATAGATAGAGAAATAAAGGTAGATGAAGGAATGATGTCACAACACTTACATTGATTCCTTCCCATGAAAAGTCTGAAAATCCATGCTGAAGGAGAAAAATAGGAGAGAGGGATGGGGAAAGAAGGAGCAGGAAAGAGTAAGAGAGTAGGACCAAAAGAGAAGGAGAGAAAGACGTACACATGCATGGAAGAAATGGGAGGAGACAAAGAGGAGGAGGAGAGAAGTCATAGTGACAGGGGTAGAGTAGTATAACCAACATGCAGAAATGGAAAGAAGGATAGGAGAGGGAAAGAGGGAGAAGATCGCGAAGAGACAAATATAAGGTTTTACCAGAAAGACAGAGGAGAAGAGACAAAGGCCAGAAAGATAGAGGAGGAGAGACAAAGACCAGAAAGACAGAGGAGGAGAGACAAAGACCAGAAAGATAGAGGAGGAGGAAAGACAAAGACCAGAAAGATAGAGGAGGAGAGACAAAGACCAGAAAGATAGAGAGGAGACAAAGACCAGAAAGATAGAGGAGGAGAGGAGACAAAGACCAGAAAGATAGAG
>QNTS01002451.1:41200-67037 GCA_003317085.1 Hucho hucho
AGTGTGTAGATACTCTGTCTTACTCCAGTGTGTAGATACTCTGTCTTACTCCAGTGTGTAGATACTCTGTCTTACTCCAGTGTGTAGATACTCTGGTCTTACTCCAGTTTGTAGATACTCTGTCTTACTCCAGTGTGTAGATACTCTGTATTACTCCAGTGTGTAGATACTCTGTCTTACTCCAGTGTGTAGATACTCTGGTCTTACTCCAGTGTGTAGATATTGTATTCCTCTGCCTCCTCCTGTTGATCTGTGGTTGGCAGGGAGGACTGCAGCTGAGGAGGCCGATCAATACTGGACACTAAACCCATTCTCACCCAGGACAAACACTGCTGCCACACCCAGGCAGGCAGACCTACACGCCACACTGCTCTCTCCAGCTCTTTACACTACAGTATCAGCAGCACACACTCACGTCTTCACTAAATCAAGTGTTAAACAACAGCTTAGATGAACCCTAGCCTATATTCAGTCACCATGGTGGTCAAAATTGTAGGACAGAAACATGCCATGGTTACAACATGCTTGACTTTTAAGAATAATTCTGTTTTAAGAATCAAACCACTAGGGACTGCTCACAGAAAGTGTACCACTCCAGTATTTATTTCTAACCTTTTTTTGGCTATGCTGTAGAACACATCAATATTCACCACCATGCCTACATTCACTCTTTTTCTTGGGTCTGCATGACGTTTCACAATAATAAGTAATAATAAGTAATAATACCATCCATTACTTCACTGGAAGACAGTGTGTGACTCATGTCTAAACAGGTGCCCTGGCCTGTATATCCATGGAGATCCTATTCAATTTCTAGTTAGTATTCTAACTCCTAATTCTATGTGTATAGCGCTAGTTTAACACAGTTATCATGGCTTCACTATTCACCTCACACCCGCTGCCAGCTGGTTTCCATTCTAGACATCAACTCATTCTACAATGCCTTTCATCCTTTGGATACTTCATGTGTTGTTATCTATAGTTCGCAGTTATTTTTAAAG
This sequence comes from Hucho hucho, assembly GCA_003317085.1. Lineage (NCBI taxonomy): Eukaryota > Metazoa > Chordata > Actinopteri > Salmoniformes > Salmonidae > Hucho > Hucho hucho. The sequence continues at coordinate 42,202 of QNTS01002451.1, forward strand.
GGGCTGGGGGGGGGGGCACCTCACTCACTCACCACCATGTCACACTGCTGACCTCAATGCCACGGCTGGGGTCAATTCCATTTCAGTTCAGGTAGTTGAAATAATGATAATAATGGGCAGCTTTAAATTTGTTAACTGGATTTCAAGTAATTTCCCGCTGAATTTAAATGGAATTGATCCCATCCTTGTTCACCTCTAACCTGCCTGTGTCCTTCAACTATTTAAAACTACTAGGTACTGTACCTCAGTGCTGAGAAAGACTACTACAGTACTAATATCACTTCAAGTAAGTAGCCTCCAGTGTGTCTAGAGGTTTTTGCTTAAAGGGAAAATCCACTCAAAAACAACATTTTGGTATTCTTTTCAGTAGTCCACTGTTGATAGAGTCCATGTTTTCAAGCGATTGGACTTTCAAGAAGTAAAGTGTCACCGGCCACATCATCATGATGTCTTGAACGTTCGTTTGCGATTGTACAAAGTGGATGACAAATATTTCACAATGCACTTTACATAAGTACTTTAGGCCTATATTTAAATCCAAAGTAAATCCGATGTACACATTTTGCACACAGAACAGACCAATGCAGTCATCATCTATAGACTACTGGGACGTCCTCCTCTGTTTTTCAACACGTTGTTGATGTTTCCTATTGAAGACGCTACTGTACATATTAATAATTTAATATGCTCATTCTGTACATACATTATATGATTTCTGAGGTGTGTTTACCTTTAATCGTATGCATTATTGTTTACTACCTCCACCCCCCCACCCCACCCTGACTCCTCAGCAGTCCTGACGTTGATTTACCTAAAGTGTCACAGATGGGTATTGTCCAGGACAATCCCAACCTGAGTAGCCCTCCATACAATCCCATATACTCTTTCCCTCACGTATTCCCCTCCCTCTCAATCTCAACCCCTCCCTCCATCTCCCCTCTTCTTTGCCTGCAATATAATTCAGCATGTCTTCCCTCTCTCTGCCTGCCTCTCTCCCTCCAGCCCACCTCATCTCTCTTTCTATCTTTCTCTGCCTGCCTCTCTCCCTCCAGCCTACCTCATCTCTCTTTCTCTCTCTCTCTCTGCCTGCCTCTCTCCCTCCAGCCCACCTCATCTCTCTTTCTCTCTCTCTCTCTATTTATACACATGATACTACACTACACAATAGAATATTCCCCTCTTTTCTTCTTCTCCTCTTGCTTCATCTATCTTTCCCTCTCCTTCTCTTCCTTTATCTATCTCTCCCTCTCTGTGAACAGCAGCTATCATAGCATTTTCAATCTGCCTCCCCTGTCTCCTCCTCTCCATCCTTCTCTCTCTTTCCCTCCCACACACACATATACTCTGCCAGGCATCATCCTGAATCAAGGCAGGAGAAGAGGGAGGGAGGGAGGGAGAATGCACACACACAGCAGCACATTTTAACACATATTGTCTCTGACATCTTGGCCAAACGTGAATTGTCAAGCCCCATCTAAACAGTGATGTGGTTACCATCCACCCCCTTCTTCATCCCCCGGTCCCCACAGCCTATTCACACACACGCACGCACGCACAAACACACACACGCACGCACACACACACACACACTGTACGGAACAGCAGCAAGCAGGATCCCTGTCCCCCCACCCAAGCCCCATTCCCAACCCCAGCCCCAGCCCCAACCCCAGCCCCAACCCCAGCCCCATTCCCAACCCCAGCCCCAACCCCAGCCCCATTCCCAACCCCAGCCCCAGCCATAAGGGAAGAATAGCAGGTCTTACTGAGTCTCCGTGAGCCGATGCATCCCATGGTGTATTCACAAAGGCCCTGGATACAAGCAAGGAAGCGTTACCCTGACACCATACATTCTCTCTCTCTACCTCGCGCTTCTCTCTCTTGCTCGCTTCGCTCTCACTCGCTCTCCTGCACACTGTCTCTCCCTCTCTGGCTCTCTCTCTCTTCTGCGCTTGCTCGTTCAGTCTCTCTCCCTCTCCCTCTCTCTTTACCAGTGCAGTGAGAGTCTTAAACGATCCCGTTAGTAAGTTAATATGACTGAGTCGTATACGATCCCGTTAGTAAATTAGTATGACTGAGGGAGACAGGTTTTAGTTAAATATGGAAGAGTGATATTATTATTATTATCATTATTATTACTATTATTATTATCATTATTATTACTATTATTATTATTATCATTATTACTACTATTATTATTATTATCATTATTACTATTATTATTATTATCATTATTATTACTATTATTATTATTATCATTATTATTACTATTATTATTATTATCATTATTATTACTATTATTATTATTATCATTATTACTATTATTATTATTATCATTATTATTACTATTATTATTATTATCATTATTACTACTATTATTATTATTATCATTATTATTACTATTATTATTATTATCATTATTATTACTATTATTATTATTATCATTATTATTACTATTATTATTATTATCATTATTACTACTACTATTGCTATAACTATAACTTGTATTATTACTATTTTTATCATCAACATGTGTTGACATTGTTAACATCGTTATCATTACCAGTATTATATTCGTATTATATCTGTAGTGAAATCCTAGAGATATAGGGATTGGGAAATCAGGCTAATAGGAAAGGGAAGCATCATATTATTGACAGGCAGTACTCTTGTCCATTAGCCTGTGAATGGCATTGTGTTGAATGCTGTGGCTTGTAGCCATACCATTAGAGGTTCAATAGCAGTGGACTGAGTGGTGGGCTTTGCCATTGTTGTCATTGTTGTGGATATAACTGCACTGCTGTAATATTGGAGATCTAAAATGGGGTTCTCTCTCTGTCTCCCTCTCCTGTGCGAGCAGCCTAACAACGCACTGCAGCGGTTTCCCAGCCCCTCTACCCATCCTTCTCTCCCCCTCTCTCTGTCACACTCACACTGAGCTCTCAAATAACGCGAGCACACACACACAGGCCCAATATTGAAGAATCATGACAAAACACAGGAGGGTATTCCTTGAGCATCAAAGCTCTCCAAAGCCTTTGCTCTGTGTCATCTCTCTCCATCCATCCTATTCTCTGTCATCTCTCTCTCTCATCTCCCTCCTTCTCTCTCTTGATTTAGCTCTCTCTGTATTCTCTCCATTAATTCTCTCTGTCTCTCTCTGTTTTTCCCTCCCTCTCCTCCTCTTACCATCCCCCTCTCTCTCACTCTTCCCCTCCCCTCCACCCACCTCTTTCCTGGTGACAAAAACAATGAGAGGAGTGGCCTCATTATCTGCACCCATCTATCTCTCTCATCTCATCTGACCTGCATACACCTCCCACCAAATCTAATCCAATTCAATTTCAATTTAAGGGCTTTATTGGCATGGGAAAGATATGTTAACATTGCCAAAGCAAGTGAAGTAGATAGTAAAGTTCCAAAATAATAAAGACATTTCAAATGTCATATGCATATATACAGTGTTGTAACGATGTGCAAATAGTTAAAGTACAAAAGGGAAAATAAATAAACATAAATATGGGTTGTATTTACAATGGTGTTTGTTCTTCACTGGTTGCCCTTTTCTTGTGGCAACAGGTCACAAATCTTGCTGCTGTGATGGCACACTGTAGTATTTCACCCAGTAGATATGGGCATTTATCAAAATCGGTTTTGTTTTCTAATTCTTTGTGGATCTGTGTAATCTGAGGGAAATATGTGTCTCTTATATGGTCATACATTTGGCAGGAGGTTAGGAAGTGCAGCTCAGTTTCCACCTCATTTTGTGGGCAGTGTGCACATAGCCTGTCTTCCCTTGAAAGTCAGGTCTGCCTACGGCAGCCTTTCATAATAGCAAGGCTATGTTCTCTGAGTCTGTACATAGTTTTCCTTAAGTTTGGGCCAGTCACAGTGGTCAGGTATTCTGCCACTGTGTACTCTCTGTTTAGGGCCAAATAGCATTCTAATTTGCTCTGTTTTTTTGTTAATTCTTTAAAATGTGTCAAGTAATTCTATTTTTGTTTTCTCATGATTTGGTTGGGTCTAATTATGTTGCTGTCTTGGGGCTCTGTGGGGTCTGTTTGTGTTTGTGAACAGAGCGCCAGGACCAGCTTGCTTAGGGGGCTCTTCTCCAGGTTAATTTCTCTGTAGGTGATGGCTTTGTTATGGAAGGTTTGGGAATCGCTTCCTTTTAGTTGGTTGTAGAATTTAACAGCTTTTTTCTGGATTTTAATAATTAGCGGGTATCGGCCAAATTCTGCTCTGCATGCATTATTTGGTGTTTTACGTTGTACACTGAATATATTTTATCAAAATTCTGCATGCAGAGTCTCAATTTGTTGTTTGTCACATTTGGTGAATTCTTGGTTAGTGAGCGGACCCCAGACCTCACAACCATAAAGGGAAATGGGTTCTATAACTGATTCAAATATTTTTAGCCAGATCCTAATTGGTATGTCGAATTTTATGTTCCTTTTGATGGCGTAGAAGGCCCTTCTTGCCTTGTCTCTCAGATCGTTCGCAGCTTTGTGGAAGTTACCTGTGGCGCTGATGTTTAGGCCAAGGTATGTATGTTTTTTTGTGTGCTCTAGGGCAACGGTGTCTAGATGGAATTTGTATTTGTGGTCCTGGAAAATTGACCTTATTTGGAACGCCATTATTGTTGTCTTACTGAGATTTAAAGGCTCCCGAGTGGCGCAGCGGTCTAAGGCACTGCATCTCAGTGCTAGAAGCATCACTACAGACCTGTTTCGATTCCAGGCTGTATCACAACCGGCCGTGATTGGGAGTACCGCACAATTGGCCCAGCGTTGTCCGGGTTAGGGTTTGGCCGGGGTAGGCCGTCATTGTAAATAAGAATTTGTTCTTAACTGACTTGTTAACCATTGTTTTCACTGAGGAATTGTAAGAGTCTGCTGTTAATGATAATGCAGAGGATTTCCCCAAGGTTGCTGTTGACGCATATCCCATGGTGGTTATTGGGGTCAAATTTGTCTACACTTTTGTGGATTGGGGTAATCAGGCCTTGGTTCCAAATATTGGGGAAGATGCCAGAGCTAAGGATGATGTTAAAGAGTTTAAGTATAGCCAATTGGAATTTGTTGTCTGTATATTTTATCATTTCATTGAGGATACCATCAACACTACAGTCCTTTTTGGGTTGGAGGGTTTGTATTTTGTCCTATAGTTCATTCAATGTTCATTCAATGTTATTGGAGAATCCAGTGGGTGCTGGTAGTCTTTAATAGTTGATTCTAAGATTTGTATTTGATCATGTATATGTTTTTGCTGTTTGTTCTTTGTTATAGGGCCAAAAGGATTGGAGAAGTGGTTTATCCATACATCTCCATTATGGATAGATAACTCTTTGTGTTGTTGTTTGTTTAGTGTGTTCCAATTTTCCCAGAAGCGGTTAGAGTCTATGGATTCTTCAATTACATTGAGCTGATTTCTGACATGGATCCTTCTTTTTCTGTAGTGTATTTCTGTATTTTTTTAGTGATTCACCATAGTGAAGGCGTAAACTCAGGTTTTCTGGGTCTCTATGTTTTTGGTTGGATAGGTTTCTCAATTTCTTTCTTAGGTTTTTGCATTCTTCATCAAACCATTTGTCATTGTTAATTTTCTTCGGTTTTATGTTTGACATTTTTAGATTTGATAGGGTAGCTGAGAGGTCAAATATACTGTTTAGGTTTTCTACTGCCAAGTTTATACCTTCACTATCACAGTGGAACGTTTTGTCCAGGAAGTTGTCTAAAATTAATTTAATTTGTTGTTGCCTAATTGTTTTTAGTAGGTTTCCACACTACGTACCTTCCATCTATAACATTTCTTAATATTACTCAGTTCCTTTGGCTTTGATGCCTCATGCTTGAGTATTGCTCTGTTCAAGTAGACTGTGATTATGCTATGATCTGATAGGGGTGTCAGTAGGCTGACTGTGAACGCTCTGAGAGACTCTGGGTTGAGGTCAGTAATAAAGTAGTCCACAGTACTACTGACAAGAGATGAGCTATAGGTGTACCTACTCTCTCCCTCCCTCCGTTTCTTTCTCTCCCACCCCCCACCTCTCCCTTTCCGTCCCTTTCTGTCTCTTGCTCCCTCTCCCTCCCTCCCACCACTTCTCTCTCCTACCCTCCACCTCTCCCTCTCTATCTCTCCCATCTCTCCCTCTCTCTCCATCTCTCTCTTTATTTCTATCTACTCAGGCTAACCTCCTGTCCCTCTCTATAGGGATTATATATTTATGATGGGCTGTTTCTGTTTCTATAAGTGTTTGTCTGCCAAATGACGCAGGGCTGGCACAAGCAGCAGGCATGGTCAATCATGTTTCCTTGAGTTCACACACACTGAGGAAGGCAGACAGAGGAGGGAGAGAGAGGGGGAGGGACAGATGGAGACAGAGAGCATGAGAGAGGCAGATGGGGGGAGGTAGTGAAAAAGAGCGGGGGATGCTTTGAGTCATGGAAGGCTGAGCAGAGGTGACAACGAGACGCTCAAATTAGTATTCCAGGAGGGACAGAGAGGGAAGGAAAGAGGGAGGGAGGGAGAGAGAAAGAGAGATGGAGGAAGAGAGGACAGGGAATTGGAAGGGGGAAGGGGGAAGGGAGAGATTTTAGAGGAGGGGAGAGAGATGGAGGGGGGGAGGATAGTTAAATCTGTATACAATAACTGGCCAGACATTTCAGTTCAGTTATAATCTGTCCAATCCTGGTATTGTTGCTATATATAGACCATTGTCTCCCCCTCTCAGCTCGGTGTGTGTGTGTGTGTATCTGTGAGTGTGCATATACATTGAGTGAACAAAACATTAGGAACACTTCCCTAATATTGAGTTGCACCCCCTTTTGCCCTCAGAACAGACTCAATTCGTCGAGGCATGGACTATACAAGGTGTCGAAAGCGGTCCACAGAGATGCTGGCTCATGTTGACTCCAATGTTTCCCACAGTTGTGTCAAATTGGCTGGATGTCCTTTGCATGGTGGACCATTCTTGATACACATGGAAAACTGTTGAGTGTGAAAAACCCACTAGTGTTGCAGTTCTTGACACACTCAAACTGGTGCGCCTGGCACTTACTACCATTCCCATTGAAAGGCACTTAAATATTTTGGCTTGCCCATTCACCCTCTGAATGGCAGACATACACAATCCATGTCTCAGTTGTCTCGTCTGAAAAACCCTTCTTTATCCTGTCTTATCCCCTTCATCTACACTGACTGAAGTGGATTTAACAAGTGACATCAATAAGGGATCATAGTTAAATACGGAAGAATCACCTGTTCAGTCCATGTCATGGAAAGACATTATGTCTACTGTTTTGTACACTCAATGTATAATGAATGTGTACATTTATTTTGTGCAGTTAAACGTGTGTTAAGTGTGTGTGTTTGTGTATAGTGAAGACAAATCCAGGTCAGATTTGATGTCACAAGGTGACCACTAGGGGGTGAATAAGGTAGAGGTTAGATGTGATGTCACAAGGTGACCACTAGGGGGTGAATAAGGTAGGAGTTAGATGTGATGTCACAAGGTGACCACTAGGGGGTGAATAAGGTAGGAGTTAGATGTGATGTCACAAGGTGACCACTAGGGGGTGAATAAGGTAGAGGTTAGATGTGATGTCTCTCTCGCTCTCAATTCAATTCAAAGGGCTTTATTGGCATGGGAAAGACATATGTTTACATTGCCAAAGCAAGTGAAGTAGATAATAAACAAAAGTGAAATAAACAATACAAAATTTACAGTAAACATTACACTCACAAAAGTTTTAAAAGAATAGGAAGTGCAGCTCAGTTTCCACCTCATTTTGTGGGCCATGGGCACATAGCCTGTCTTCTCTTGAGAGCCAGGTCTGCCTATGGCGGCCTCTCTCAACAGCAAGGCTATGCTCACTGAGTCTGTACATTTCCTTAAGTTTGGGTCAGTCCCAGTGGTCAGGTATTCTGCCACTGTGTACTCTCTGTTTAGGGACAAATAGCATTCCAATTTTCTCTGTTTTTTGGTTGATTCTTTTTTATTTATTTTTGCTTTTTCATAATTTGTTTAAGTCTCAATATGTTTCTGTCCTCGGGCTCTGTGAGGTCAGTTTGTGTTTGTGAACAGAGACCCAGAACCATCTGGCTGAGGGGACTCTTCTCTAGGTTCATCTCTCTGTAGGTGAGGGCTTTGTGGTGGAATGTGTGGGCGTCGCTTTCTTTTAGGTGCTTGTAGAATTGAACAGCTCTTTTCTGCACTTTGATAACTAGTGGGTGTAGTCCTAATTCTGCTTTGCATACATTATTTGGGGTTTTGCGTTGTACACAAAGTATATTTTTTCAGAATTCTGCATGCAGAATCTCAATTGGGTTTGTCCCATTTTGTGAATTCTTGGTTGGTGAGTGGGCCCCAGAACTGACAACCATAGAGGGCAATGGGTTCGATAACTGATTGAAGTATTGGGATGTTTTATGTTCCTTTTGATGGCATAGAAGGCCTTCTGGCCTTGTCTCTTTGATCGTTTCTAGCCTTGTGGAAGTTACCTGTGGTGTTAATGTTTAGGCCGAGGTAGGTGTAATTCTTTGTGTGCTCTAGGGCAAGTGTCTAGACAGAATTTGTATTTTTTTGTCTTGCCTACTGGACCTCTTTTGGAACACCATTATTTTTGTCTTACTGAGATTTACTGTCAGGGCCCAGGTCTGACAGAATCTGTGCAGAAGATCTAGGTGCTGCTGTCGGCCCTCCTTGGTTGGGGACAGAAGCACCAGATCATCTGCAAGCAGTAGACAGTAGAAGCCAATTAGACATTTGCTCAGGACATTGTTGTCACAGAGGAAATGTTGGAGTCCAGTGGGTTCTGGTAGTCTTTAATAGCTGATTCTAAGTTTAGTAAATTATCATGTATATGTTTTTGCTGTCTGTTCTTTGTTATACAACTGAAAATATTGGAGAAGTGGTTTATCCATACATCTCCATTTCGGATAGATAGCTCTTCGTGTTGTTGTTTGTTTAGTGTGTTCCAATTTTCCCAGAAGTGATTTGATTCTATGGATTTTTCAATGAGCTGTTTTCTGAACTGCTGTTCCTTCGTTTTTCTTAGTGTATTTCTCGATTGTTTTAGTGTTTCACCATGTGTTTCTCTCTCTCTCTCTGTCTGTCCATCACTCTATCAGTCTTTGTTTGTAAGATAGTGTTTCTGATTCTTCCTCTCTGTCAGTCTCTTTCCTTTTCCCTCTAGGGCACACCTCTGAGACCTTCATCCTCTCTTTCTCCTCTCTTAATCTCCCGCTATCTCTCCATCAGTCTGTCTCTCTTTGTCGATAAGTGCGTGTGCCTCTTTTCCTTCTCCTTTATCCCTCCATCTTGTTCTCTCTCAGTCAAATCAAATCAAAGTTTATTTGTCACGTGCCCCGAATACAACAGGCGTAGACCTTACAGTGAAATGCTGAATACAACAGGTGTAGACCCTACAGTGAAATGCTGAATACAACAGGTGTAGACCTTACAGTGAAATGCTGAATACAACAGGTGTAGACCTTACAGTGAAATGCTTACTTACAGGCTCTAACCAACAGTGCAATAAATAATAAAAAAAGGTATTAGGTGAACAATAGGTAGGTAAAGAAATAAAAACAGCAGTATATACAGTAGCGAGGCTATATACAGTAGCGAGGCTATATACAGTAGCGAGGCTATATACAGTAGCGAGGCTGTAAAAGTAGCGAGGCTGTAAAAGTAGCGAGGCTGTAAAAGTAGCGAGGCTATATACAGTAGCAAGGCTGTAAAAGTAGCGAGGCTGTAAAAGTAGCGAGGCTATAAAAGTAGCGAGGCTACATACAGACACCGGTTTTCAGGCTGATTGAGGTAGTATATGTACATGTAGTTATGGTTAAAGTGACTATGCATATATGATGAACAGAGAGTAGCAGTAGCGTAAAAGAGGGGTTGGCGGGTGGGACACAATGCAGATAGATAGCCCGGTTAGCCCATGTGCGGGATCACTGGTTGGTCGTGTCTCGCTGTCTCTCTCCATCAACTGATGGAAGTGGATGTTCTTGACTGCTTTCATGTTTCAAGACAATGTGTTCATTCATTTTAGATGACTTGTTGAGGTCAAAGTTTAACAGTACAATGGGTATACAAGGCTTCAAAATGACTTGACGTCAAGTCAAGTCCCATCCCTTACTCTCTCTCTCCTTCTCTCTATCACCATCCCTTACTCTCTCTCTCCTTCTCTCTATCACCATCCCTTACTCTCTCTCTCCATCTAATCTCCCTGTTCTCGCTCGCTGTATGTGTGCTGAGGACTGTGTGTGTGTGTGTGTGTGTGTGTGTGGTGGAGAGAGGGGGGAGGGAGGTCTGTTGTTAGGCTCTAATGTAACCAGAGGAGGCTGGTGGGAGGAGCTATAGGAGGACGGGCTCGTTGTAATGGCTAGAAAGGAATAAATGGAACCGAGTCAAACGTGTGGTTTCCATATGTTTGATGTGTTTGATACCATTCCATTACAGCCATTACAATGAGCCCGTCACACTAAAGCTCCTCCCACCAGCCTCCTCTGGATTTAACCTCACACCACCATTTGAAGAGGGAAAAGAAGGATGAAAACAGCCCATGGGAGGGAGAGAGGAAGATGGGAGGGGAAGGAGAACCTGTAGTAGGGGCAGAGGGGAAGGTGAGAGGGAGAGAGGAAGATGGGAGGGGAGGGGAAGGATAACCTGTAGTAGGGGCAGAGGGGAAGGTGAGAGAGAGAGGAAGATGGGAGGGGAAGGATAACCTGTAGTAGGGGCAGAGGGGAAGGTGGGAGAGAGAGAGGAAGGAGGACAGCGAGAGAAAGAGGGGAAATTGTTGTGTTATGGCGGAAAGAGGCCATTTATGTCTAATAAGCTGTTCTTGTTTTGCCTGGCCAGGCTAATGGAAATATTATTGTATGAGTCTGGGTGCAATGTAATCTATGTAATGTTTCTATAATTTATATAATGTACCAGTATGTGTAATATTTGGGGTTGGTTTTCACCTTGTAAATGTGCAATGTTTGAGTGTGATTCATGTAAATGTCAATGTGGGCATGCAGTATGTGATGTGTGTAAAGGTCTTCGAGAAGATATATTAAACAGGCTGGCCCACACCAGACAGCTCTAATAGACAGCACACATGGCAGTGGGCGGAGAGCCACATAACTCATGTCACGTGAGTAAGTCTCAAGGTCTCTCTGTGTGTGTGTGTGTGTGTGTGTGTGTGTGTGTGTGTTAGGAGATCCCAGTTCTCTTCTATAATTCAGTATTATTCTCTCTCTCTCTCTCTCTACTCTTACCCTCATCTCTCCCTTCCTCTACTTTTACCCTGATCTCGCTCTCCCTCCCTACTCTTACCCTCATTCTCTCTCCCTCTCTACTCTTACCCTCATTCTCTCTCCATCCCTAATCCCTACTCTTACCCTCATTCTCTCTCCCTCCCTACTCTTACCCTCATTCTCTCTCTCCCCCTTTCTAGTTTTACCCTAATTCTCCCTCCCTCTCTACTCGTACCCTCATTCTCCCTCCCTGTCTACTCTTACCCTCATTCTCTCGCCCTCTCTACTCTTACCCTCATTCTCTCTCCCTCTCTACTCTTACCCTCATTCTCTCTCCCTCTCTACTCTTACCCTCATTCACTCCCTTCCTCTCTACTCTTACCCTACATTCTCTCTCTCCCTTCCTCTCTACTCTTACCATACATTCTCTCACTCTCTCTCCCTCTCTACTCTTACCATACATTCTCTCTCTCTCTCCCTCCCTCTCTACTCTTACTCTACATTCTCTCTCTCTCCCTCCCTCTCTACTCTTACCCTTCATTCCCTCTCTACTCCCCTCGGCATCTAGACCACCACACTGTTTATCATTCATCTTCAGCCCTTCCCTGTATTAGTCTACACTCCTCCGCCTCAGCCTCTCCATCTGTCCAGTCCATATCTATCTCTCATCTCTGTGTGGTATAAGTACCTGGCTTTACCTACAAACACATCCCTCTCTTCATGTCCTCCTATCTCCATCCTTCTCTCTAACTGTGAGCTCTCAGACAGTCCGCGTAGTGTCATCTTCCCCTGGGCTCTGTCAGTCAGTCTGTCTTTCTGTCAGTCTGTGTGTCTGTCAGTTGGTCTGGTGCAGATGAAGGTGTGTCACAGTGACACCAGCTGGGGAGAACAGGAACAAACAGTCTGAGCTAGCCATATCAGTGACAGTGCTGTCGACAGGGGGCCAGTTGGCAATAGGAGGGTTTTTCCTCTGAGCAGTGGGGACTGGGAGAATGTGCATTGTCAAAATGTGCAGGTGTTCATCCTTTGAAACTCGTCAGTCTATTCTTGTTCTGAGAAATTAAGGCTATTCCATGCGAGAAATTGCCAAGAAACTGAAGATGTCGTACAACGCTGTGTACTACTCCCTTCACAGAACAGTGCAAACTGGCTCTAACCAGAATAGAAAGAGGAGTGGGAGGCCCCGGTGCACAAATGAGCAAGAGGACAAGTACATTAGAGTGTCTAGTTTGAGAAACAGATGCCTCACAAGTCCTCAACTGGCAGCTTCATTAAATAGTACCCGCAAAACACCAGTCTCAACGTCAACAGTGAAGAGGCGAATCCGGGTTGCTGGCTTCTTTTGCTGGTTAGATTTAGGAGTTAGGTTTAGGGTTTGGGCTATGGGTTAAAGTTTATGGTTAGGGAAAATAGGATTTTGAATGGAAATTAATTTGAGGTCCCCACGAGAATAGAAAACATAACATGTGTGTGTGTGTAATAGGGAAGCTGTGTCAGAGGAAGCAGATGTGCAGGATGGGAGGGGTCATCCTCTGTGGTTGTGATATTACTGCTTGTCAGGCTCACATCCTCATGTCAAAGTCACAAAGTCAAAGTCACCATTATTAGTCAGTTGTACAACCAAATGCCTTCAACTGAAATGTGTCTTCCGCATTTAACCCAACCCCTCTGAATCATCGAGGTGCGGGGGGCTGCCTTAATCAACATCCACGTCTTCGGCGCCCGGGGAACAGTGGGTTAACTGCCTTGTTCAGGGGCAGAACAACAGATTTTTACCTTGTCAGCTCGGGGATTCAAACTTGCAACCCTCTGGTTACAAGTCCAACGCTCTAACCACTAGGCTACCTGCCACCCTTGTCAGTAGGAACAGTAAGGGTCTATGAGGTACCATGTCCTTTTTAGTTTTTTTGTGGCCTTTCTCTTTCCCTTGTGTCCCCCCAACCATTTTAGCGTCTGTACCTAATCAAGCCTCTACCTCCATTATCTCTCCCCTCCCTCCCCCTCTCTCTAGTTCCCTCTCTCTCTGACCTTACAAGGAAAGGCAGGCAGCGTTGATGTCATAGAATGAAGAATGTTGCAAGAATCCAGAGAGTGAGACGGGGAGAAACAGAGAGGAAAGATAGGGGCTACTGCCTTTCATTGTGTATGTTCATAAACTGCTGAGAGAGAGAGAGAGAGAGAGAGAGAGAGAGAGAGAGAGAGAGTTTACATAGTAATATACACATCCTGAGAGAAAGTCCAACGAGAAAGAACTTGTTTGGAAGGATGGTGTCATTCCTTTTCCACTGAAAGTGGGAGGAGAGAGAGAGAAGGGGGTCTAACAGCTGTAGGGGAACTGAGAGAGAGGGGTAGAGGAAAGTTAACAAGCACACTTTCTGTCTCGGTTTGGATCTACAGCTAGGGAAAAGGAGAAGGAAGAGATACTGTAGTGGAGGGTAATAGTTTGTTCTCCCAACTGCACACATAGGTAAGAACAGATTTAACACTGATTATATGAGTTATTGATAGGTAACAAGTGACCGTTTTTTCATGTAATAGTGGCAGCACAACTGTTTGACATCTGACAAGTTATCTCTATGAAATATTTGTACCTTTATCATTTCGGTCTAAGCAATGCTATAATCAGATGAGGTCATATATAGTTTTGGTGCATTGCAGAGTTTCAACAGTTAAGAAGATGTAATGAAAGAACAATAGCAAAGTGCCTGGTACGAGTATTACTCATCTACGGTGGCTGGTGTTCCGCTTTGAGTCCTTGTGCAAAAGGCGCATTCACACGTCCACAGCTTCCGATAGATACGCGCTCGCTCACGACCAAAGAAAAATGCGGAAGCTGTAACAGGAAGTACAGTTTAGGAGGAAAAGGGAGCTGGCTGGTTAGCCTGACAGAAATCTCACATTCATTTCAAGACTAGACAGGGAAAGGGTGATGGCAACATCCATTTAGGGTACAGATAGACCTGCCGTTGAAGAATAAATAGAAAGGGGCCGGTTGAGGACGATAAACCGTGTCATTGAAGTAGAGAGAGGCGAGGAAGTTACGTTATCCCTCTACAACCTCTCTGGCTAGTTACCAACTGTAGGGAAGCTGCTAGCCTCAAATATATAGGTGAGTGCACAAACTAACTAGCCAGCATTTCTAGATAGATTGCGCTTTTCTGTGCAGATATTAAATACATTTGCCGTTTTGAAGTTCTTTCAACACTGGGTTGTATGCAGGTGAATGCTAGACCAGGGCTATCAATACGGATTGACACACACTGCAATCCTCTTGAATCAGGGTCAGACAGACTTTACCTAGTTATGACTACATGGAGGATTCATTGATGACCGTCGTATATTTTGTATATTATGTGTGCTCAGTTGTTCTTAGCTGTCTTGAGCCTAGCAGACATCTACCTACCATAGCTAATCAGGGGCATGCTAAGAGCTGGGTGGGTCATGGTGTCCAGCATGGTTATCCATCAAGTTCCTACCAGCTGTTGTTTCGTCCATAATGGGATTCCATTGTTTGACAAGATGGTTGTCCTCACGCAAACCCACTGACTAAAATTTAAAGAGAGAATATAGATTGAAAACTTTGAGTGCTGTGGTAGTTTTCCAGCCCCATAGACAAAAGTGCAATTAAAGGGAAAATCAGCTCAAACTCTTTTGGAATTGTTGTCATTAGTCCAAATGTTTATGTCAGCAAGATATTGGACTTTCATGAAGCAAAGTGTCACTGCCAAATCAAATGTTATTCATCACATGCTTCGTAAACAGCAGCTGTAGACTAGCAGTGAAATGGGTGGGTATAATTTGTGGAACGTTCCAATAGGAATCTGTTCCAAATTCTTCGTAAAGTACAAGGTTGCCAACAAAGAATGCGTACAAAGTAGCATGATCAATTCACCAAGCTAACCAGCTGCCGAATAGGCATCAACTCACCACGTAGTTTATTCTTAATGTTTGTCCATAGGCTACCAGAGTGAGGACAGACATTTTTCAGAATAAACGTGGTGAGTAAAAAACTTAATGAAATAGCCCACTCCCTACCCGGTATCTTATTCTGCCGCTATACAACTTTGTATGCGTTGTTTGTTGGCAACCTTGTTATTTACGAAGGTTTTGGAACAGATTCATGTTGGAACGTTCCACAAATTATACCCACCCCAGTGAAATGCTTACGGGCCCTTCCCAACAATACAGAGAGAAAATATAGAAAAGTAATAATACACAATGAGTTATGATAACTTGGCTATATACAAGGGGTACCAGTACGGAGTTGATGTACAGGGGTACACGGTAATTGAGGTAGATATGTACATATAACTAGGAGTAAAGTAACTAGGCAACAGGATAGATAATAAACAATAGCAGCAGCGTATGTGATGAGTCAAAAAAAGTGTGTGGATAAAGGGTCAATGCAGATAGTCTGGGTAGCTATTGGTTAACTATTTAACAGTCTTCTGTCTTGAGGGTAGAAGCTGTTCGGGGTCCTGATGGTTGCAGATTTGGTGCATCGGTACCGCTTGCCATACGGTAGTAGAGAGAACAGTCTGATTTGGGAGGCTGGAGTCTTTAACGGTCTTTGACAGTTTTTTGGGCCTTCCACTTCTTTTTTTCCTCGGCGCACAGAGCTCCTAAAATAAAACCTGTTGCATATGTGACCAAATCAGTCGCACTTTAGAGCCCTGAGTGGAATGAGGGCACAAACTGACTGGTACCCAGGCTGTCCTCATAATACTTAATGCATAACATGTCCCCAAATCTCTCTTCACTTGTCATTAAACATGCTTGTTCAGAGTAAAGCAGGCTAGGTCTTACTACGTCTGTGTGTGTGACTGTTTGGGTGGGAGTCTGGGGATTCCATTCACAAGCGTGCCACAGCCATTTGACCTCTAGAAGATCACTGTGATACAATTGTCATACGTCACCCATTCACTCAGTCAGTATAGCCTAACCTAGTACTACTGCCACGCTGTGAGGGAGATCCCAGTCCCCTCTGAAAGGCTAGTGACCTGTATGATCAGAGTCAGTTAGGAGCTTTGTCAGTGCATGAGTAACTCCCCCAGACACAGTCACAGACAGACAGGCTTCCCTGCAAGAGCTGGGCGTGTCTGTGCTGAAACTCAGGGACAACGATGGAGCTTTAGCAACTGTAGGGTAGTCACTAGATGCCCATGCTAGAGAGGACGACACTGGCGTCAGAGCTGATGAGCAAGTAAGGAAGTATTTTGTTGTTGATTTAGGGCTAGCGTTATGGTAACGTTAGGGGTTAGGGTTCAAGCTAGTGGGAGGGGGGATTGATACAGTTACATATCGGAATATTATTTTTGACGATGTATCGTTTTGACAATATCGCAATATTATCAAATAATTATTTTTCCTTCATAGCTTGCGCTCATTCTTTTTAAATAGGGAGACAATTTGTTTTCAGCTCTTTTATTTCCATGACTGATCAAAACGTGTTTTCTCATGGCCTTCTCTGTCCCTCTGCAGCCGACATGGTGAGCAATATGTTTGGAACATTGAGTCGCAATGAAATCACAGTATCGCATCGCGATACATATTGTATCGTCATCTAAGTTTCGTGATAATATTGTATCGTGAGGTCCCTGGCAGTTCCCAGCCCTAGTTCAAGAGTGCCTTTCAGAATCTAGTGCTTCTGCCTGTTTAATACTCCGCTTCTGGATTCCAAAGCTATCGCCCCCTAGCAGCTTGTAGGTTTGTCATTAGTGTTCTTACTGGTCTGGCACAGTATCTATTGTCTCTCAACTCTGAGTGTTGGTGTCTCAGGTGAACACTTACAGACAAAACAGCCAGTGATAAAACAGTGTTTAGTGTTATAGTCCCATCCATCCACATCCAACGCATAATGATGCTTCAATCCATGTCTGGGCCTTGATACCATCTCAAATATCATCTCCTCTACCAAATGAATTGTCTTCAAATCCTCCTTTGTAGATCAACCGACTATGTGGAAATCATAACGTACGCGATAAGCTATGAGCTATTATTTACAGTAGATGGTTTGCATGACTTTAGCGCTCTCTCTGCACACATGATGTCGCCTCACAGCCAAGCTGTAAAACTAGTTAAGATGATGAAATGCAGACCTTGGTGATGTCATCCAACTGAAATGAGAGGAGGGGGGGGGAGAGATTGGAGACAGAAGGAAAGGAAAATGCAGACCATGGTGTTGATGATGTCATTCAACTGAAGTGCCAAACGTTCTCACCATGGGTCTCATCATCTCTGGATCCAATTTCACAATGGTTTACTTTAGTTAGGCTTAGGGGACTGTCCGGGAGGAGCCTACAGCTGACCTCACCATATAAAACCATTAGCCAGGTCTGCAGCCACATGGAATCTGTGGGGAATGTTTTTTGTCAATGCCTTTACAGTTGGCTGAGTAGTGAATTAAATAATCCATCATAAAAAAATAACTTGACTATTATGTAGGATGATGTTTAAAGCGGTGTTTGGTTTTTTAATTCCTCAAATAGGGTGGTCTATTTCCAGGGGCACGATGAGGAACGTTTGTGCCTAGCATGTCTCAGTCCCGTGACCGTCTCATGCATTATCCCCAGAGCTTTTCTACAGTAGGCTATCTAATATAATGAGAGCACTAGAACCAATAAGCCTAGTTCTCTGCCTCCACGTAGTGGAGAGCGCTGGCTCTCTAGAAAGATAGAAAGCCATTAGATCAAAGCCTAGTAATATTTCCCTCAGAACTGAACTGTCTGCTGGGATCCAATGTACTGGCCCTCATTAGCAGAGGTCTCAACAGGGATCTATTGGCCATGTGGAGCAGGTTTCTGTCTGACTGGGGATATTACAGGGGAGGTCTGCTCTGCTTGATGTACGCTCTATCTTTCATCACGGAGAGGAGCCAACGCTTTGTCAGGGGAGCGTTGGACTCTTACTAGGTTGGACTTTTACAGCCAGTTTCCAAGACCACTTTGTGTGTCCGTTTGTCCATCTACCCCCCCCCCCCCCCTTCCATCTGTTCTAGTCCCACAGTGTTTTCTAAATAAGACAGCTAGCTAGCCTACAGGCTATAGCAAGCTGTGCTAGGGCGGGCAACCAGATTGGTTGATGTCCCCTTTGGTCATTTGCCTTTAATATTTCATCCTGCTCTTCTCTGCATTATTTAACAGTAAGTCCATTTTGAAAATAGAAAAGTGAAGATTTAGCAGTTTGTGGCTTTTTGTTGCTCACTTTGAAGGGGCTTGTGAGTGCAAATATGATAACTTCTCTCTTTGGATTCCTGTCAGTATTTTAACTGTTAAAGTAAGAAGTTATGAGTGAAATGTAGAAAACGCTGTTTTACAGAGGATCCTAACAAACAAAGTTAGCTTACTTCCTGTGTATTTTTTCTTCATACTGTGTTGAGGCCTGAGTCAGCATATCAGGAACACTTTCACCCACTGTGGATGTCTTTATCTTGTCAGAACTTGTGTCCAGGGCCCCAAGTCACAGCTACATGCAATGTGGAACCCTCAATTTCAAACGGAAAAACAATTTAAGAAATGTGTCTTAAGGGTAACTGTCCAGTGAAAATCTCACTTTTTAGTTAATATTCTGTTAACTCGTCCTATACTCGTATTTGTGACCAAAGCATACATTTGAGAAAAAACACTTTAAAAATCCCAATTCCGACTTGTATCTCACAGACCGTTTAAAAAATGTTCCTGCTATTTACTCCTAGAACATGATGTCATGTTGGCTGATTGGCTGAGCTTGCCAGTCAGCAGTCTACTTGCCTTAATATTTTTAATGACCGGTATACACCATCCACACCATTCTGTCGTTGGGGTACACCCACACCATTCCAACACAGAAAAGCTGCTTTTTAACCTACTTAATAAAAATTAAATAACTTTTTCACTCATTATAGTTAATATTTCATAGAAATCTGGTAACACTGGGAAGGAAGTTACGTTAAGACTCTTATGAAACTGACATGGCGTAACATTCTAGTCAAGCCTAAGTGGTAAATCATTCCCCATTTAAAGGCTGATTTCGGATCATGGAAGAAAGAAATCTGTCACCCGCATCACAAACCCACATCGCAGCACGTACTAGGCTAGTTCTGGGGCACTGCTTTTCCTTCCAAAACAAACAAGGCTTGATATATTATCACCATGGTAATGGTTCTTAAATATGTTGTTGCTCTGTGATCTAACAAAAGCATTTCACATTATGGACAAAACCATGTTTCTAGACATAACACATTAGGCTTATTTATGATCCAGCGGTGAGGCACTGACTAGGACTCATCAATGCCGTTATATAATTTAACCGGGCAAGTCAGTTAAGAACAAATTCTTATTTACAATGACGGCCTACACCGGCCAAACCCGCCGCGCCACTCGGTAGCCCGAGTACAGTGCAGTATTCAGACACCTTGACTTTTTCCACATTTTGTTACGTTACAGCCTTATTCTAAAATGTATTAGTTTTTTTTCCATCAATCTACACACAATACCCCATAATGACAAAGCTAGAAAAGGTTTTTAGAAATGTTTGCTAATTTATTCAAAATAAAAATCTGATATCAAAGTATTCAGACCCTTTAGTCAGTACTTTGTTGAAGCACCTTTGGCAGTAATTACAGCCTCGTCTCTGCTTAACCAGGGGTCACCTACAGGGCCACGTCTCTGTTTAACCAGGGGCCACCTACAGGGCCACAGGCGTTTGGGGAATCTGAGATAGAGCTGCTGTGGTAACGTCAACATTTTTAACCACAAACACGTGAGGTAAATATTTGAGCTAACCCGTTAAATGACCCTCTCCTTGACGTAGCTCACATGAACATGTTATGGTGGTTTTACCCGTCTCAGGTCCGACCCGGTCATCCCTATAGTAAACCATGCTGTAGTTCTCAACTGTTTTTATTACAATGAACAGTTTCATACTGAGAGTTGACCTTGAAGCAGCTATAAGTGCTGCTATGGTTACGGTATGCCTCTCTCCTTACTGAGCCTAAGGAGTGGCTAGTGTGTATTTACAATCTAGGGCGAGGTACTGTGTAAAGCAGCCAAGACCTTTCAGAGGTGTGTGTGTGTGTGTGTGTGTGTGTGCACGCATGCTTTGGAGGTTCTCTCCTGTAGTTAGGCTGCAGGTTTGTTAGATCCTTTGTTGATGTGTCCCCACTAATTCAGCAAAGAAAACTATTCCCCTACTGTTTCAAAAGCTCTGTGTGCTCACCTCAGAGAAGCTAATGCTCTATGGTTCATTTCTATATCAAAGGTTTATTTTAGCTTTGCTGTTGTCCTTTTTACAGCTGGCCTTCAGGTTTGCTAGACCTCCTCTGTAACACAGCCATCTCTTTAACAGTCGGCAGCCTCCCTACAGCTCATTTGAGTTTGTTGATTTGGAATGGATTGTGTTTGTCCTCTTCTAAATTGTTCTAATAAACCAATATTGTCATAAACAACAGCTGTCCTCCTCTGGTCTCCTCAGACAGTAAAGAGACAACATGGCTGACTCCAGCGGCAGTAAGCCCTTCATGGTGACTTCCTCCATCAACCTCAAAGTCACCACCCCCTCTTTCTACAACCAGCCAAAGAAGTTTGCCTCGGTCAACCCGCCACGCCCCAAAAGCCAGTCCGACCCGTCGCCTCCCCCGGGCTCAACTCCTCCCGCAGTTCCCTCTCCTCCCCCCAGTCTGGTCTCCTCAACACGCGGTGTCGGCACAGCTGTCATTGGTCGAGTTGGAGTGATGCCTCCACCCCCACCATCGCTCTGCGAAGGTGATTTTCCGTTTTCGATTCATCCCATGCATCTAGTTGTCTGGTTCAATGTGACCCCTAACTCCTTCACTTAAACTCTTTCCCTTCACAGTGCAGATGTGAAGTAACTGGATAGGTGTATGAAAAATATGGTGGTAGAGGTTAGGGGAAGTGGCTAGGGGTTGTTTTAGGACCAGACTTATCTCGCAACAGAAGCATCAAGCATGTTATGAAGCATGTTATTATTTAGTTACAAGTATTTAGCTTTGTTTCTGATAAAACAAGGATGTTGGATCCCAGAGTTTGAGCCTGGTGTTAGCAACCCAACAGATTGGTAGACTGCAACATGGCCCTTATCCCATCAATCAAACTCACCCTTCCTGTTTCTCACACACTCTAATCACTGCATTTAAATGGATACTGCGAGATTCTGGCAATTAAGCCAGTTTTTCTACTTACCCACCTACCTATCCCTTTCAGTCTATTTTCTTGACCGTATCATTTCACTGTCTCTGTGTGTAGAAACTGTATTGTCATGGAGTTCCCTTGAACGAATGTCTGTGTGGGTGCAGTGAATAGATTACAGGATTTTCATGAATTATAGAACGTTTAGAAACCATTGGATTGCCACGCCTTTGATTTAACCAATCACCCCTATCCGTTTCTATTAGACTTCCCGCCCCCTCCTCCTCCATTGGACGATGAGCTGCCAGCCCCTCCCCCAAATTGTGCAACCACACCTCCAGCCTCTGATGCCCCGCCCCCTGCCTTCCCTCCCCCTCCCGCAGTGGATGACCTGCCCCTCCCCCCCGCCCCGCCTGAGGAGAATGCCTGTCTCCCCCGTTCCCCGTCTCCCCCTCCTCCACCACCCCCTCCCCCTCTCCCAGTCTCTGGTCCCAGCAGTGTCCCCAGTGCTGGGGAGAACTCTCAGGTGAGTCTGGGTTAATAATCATAACAATGGAATGCGTTTTGTATTATAAACTGGGTGGTTTGAGCCCTGAATGCTGATTGGCTGACAGCTGTGGTATATGAGACAGTATACCACGGGTTTGACAGAACATTTATTTTTACAGCTTTAATTTTGTTGGTAACAGGTTTATAATAGCAATAAGGCACCTCGGGGGTTTGTGATATATGGCCAATATACCACGACTAAGGGCTGTATCCAGGCACTCCGAGTTGCATCGTGACTAAGAACAACCCTTAGCCGTGGAATATAGGCCATATACCACACCCCCTCATGCCTTATTGCTTAAATCTAGAACTTTCCATAAGGTCCCAAAGTACTTGTCATTGTATTGGCGTAGTTGTGTTGGATGACGGCCAGAACTCTCACCCACACATGTACTACCATGGTGGATGTCCCCAGTAAGCAGATGTGGAAGTCTATTGCCTAACGTGATATGAGTGCTTAAGTTCTGATCCATGCAAATCAGTTACATTCTGTTCTATCAGTACACTTCTGTTCTATCACTTCTGTTCTATTCTGTGCATATTCCCCATTGACACAAGTGTATGATTTAGGTGGCAGTTGGAGTTTGCTACATATTTCAAGTCAAGATTCAGCCTGTTGATAAACAATCATCCTCTCTCTCCCTCCCTCCCCTATTATTTCTCACTCTTTCACAATCCCTCACTCTGTGTGTCTGTCCCTTTCCCCCCCTCTCTCTCCCTCCCCCCCTTCTTTCTCACTCCCACAGCGTCTGGAAAAGCAGACTAGTTTTGACAAACAGCTGGACTCTCTGACTGACCTGCTGTCTGAGATGGAGACCAGAGGACCCTTCAACCCCAAGGTACAGAGAAGGACAAGTATTTCATATACTGTAGAGCGTGGTATACTGTAGAGTGTGGTATACTGTAGAGCGTCATAGAAGCACACAACGTCAGTAAACCAAAAGGGAAAGTGACTGTAACAAAAGACTGCAGTAGACACAGCATGATACACACAGAGAGCGAGAGAGTAGGAAAGACTTGGATTGAGAAAATGGAGGGAAATAAAGATGAGATGGGAATAAATGGAGGAGTAGGGAGGGGAATAAATGGAGGAGTAGGGAGGGGAATAAATGGAGGAGTAGGGAGGGGAATAAATGGAGGAGTAGGGAGGGGAATAAAAGACCAGAGGAAAAAAGAGAGGAGACGTTGACTCTTAGAAATTTGAATAAAGGGGCCTCCAAAGTAGAGGGGAAGAGAGAGCAGGTCTGGAGAAACCGATTGGCCGGATGCCAGGCTGTTTTGTGTCTGTTCAGGTTGATGGCTCTAGGATGAGGAAGCTGTTAGTTACTGCACACAGACCGACAATGAGAGAGTGATGCACAAAAACAGAGGAAGTGAGTGATGCAGAGAAAATCACACTGAATGATGCATATAAAGGAAGATAGAGATGCAAACCGAATGAGGGACCAAGCAAGACCGAGAGAGAGTGGTACACAATGCATACTCCATTGTGATCAGGCCTGTGTGTGTGTGGGGGGCCAAGCCAGCGGTCTGGGGAAACAGCCATAAATGGAGAGTGTTTTTATCCTCCTGGGAGGAACTGGATCAGAACAGAGAAATGTTGGCACAAGCTCTTGATAAAAATGTCAGAGACACATTACTACTGATGAGCTGACTCCGAGCCTGTGCTTTGTGGAAGTTGAACATTTGATACGATTGAAAATCGCTACCTGCAAACTTTTGTTTTTTAAATTCTGTACTTGAATGATACTATTAGCCATTTTCACCCTTCCTACAAACACAACTGGCTTGTTAAGTAGGGTGGATTGGTTAGAATGTTTCAAATAGTACTGTATAGAACATTGTATTTTCAACTAGATAACTTCCAAAATAGTTGGAGGGGCACTCAGTTCCTAATGCTTTTAGTCTAAAAGTAGGTTTGAGTCCATACCACTGCTTGTTGTTGTGTGTTGTCTCATAGTTCTCTTCAATTCTTCACTACAGATAGCCTGTAATGTTTTCTTGTCTGATCTTGTCTCCCCAGTTGCCAAGTCAGTACTCAGCTCCTCCTCCTCCTCCTGCCCCCAAGCCTGCAGGTCCTCCCCCCACTGCTCCCAAGCCCAACCTCTCCTTCCTCCCCCCTCCAGAGATGGGAGACAAGCCCCCTCCCGCTCCCTGGGCCGAGGAGCTCAAACTCCGAACGACACACAGACAAGCCAATAACGCTACATCTGCTCCAGCCCCAGTTCCTGCCCCACAGCCATTTGCTAAGGCACCAGTCGTGGCTTCTAAGGCTTTTGGGGGCATGAAAACGGGGACGTCCGTGCCTCCTGTGGGGCTGAAGAACCAGAACCACGCCCCGGCTCCATTTGGTGTTGCTCCTAAACCTTCCCCTGCAGCCAGCTCCTTCCCTCCTCCCCCTGCTGCTCCCCCTGCCCCTCCAGCCAACAAAGTGGCTCCCCCAGCCTTCAATCACTCAAAGCCCTCTTCTATTGACTCTCAGATGACTGTGAGCCTGCCCCCTCCTGCTCCCGTGCCCCCGCCTCAGCCCAAAGCGATGACATCACCACCCTCTTCTTACAGCCAGCCAATGAAATCTCCCCCTTCATCAAAGGTATGTTAGGAGACCCTTTGGGGCGTGTGTGTGTGTGTGCGTTTAGTAGTCCCCCTGTTAAATGTGTGTGTTTTCTGTCCCCCAGCCCTCGCCCCCTGGGCCTGTCTCTGTCCCAGGTGGAGGTGTTCCTCTCTCCATGAGGGAGGTGGAGGAGCTGGAGAGAATGACCAATGCATTCATCAAAGACATGGACACACACGCTCCTGTCATCACCTCAGCACCTACAGGTACACACACACACCCTCCGTTCATCACCTCAGCACCTACAGGTACACACACACACCCTCCGTTCATCACCTCAGCACCTACAGGTACACACACAC
>QNTS01002451.1:70429-81000 GCA_003317085.1 Hucho hucho
TACTACCGCTGTGAAGTAAGGACAACAGACATGCTACATCTAAAATACTACCGCTGTGAGGTAAGGACAACAGACATGCTACATCCAAAATACTACCGCTGTGAGGTAAGGACAACAGACCTGCTACATCTAAAATACTACAGCTGTGAGGTAAGGACAACAGACATGCTACATCTAAAATACTACCGCTGTGAGGTAAGGACAACAGACCTGCTACATCTAAAATACTACCGCTGTGAGGTAAGGACAACAGACCTGCTACATCTAAAATACTACCGCTGTGAGGTAAGGACAACAGACATGCTACATCTAAAGTACTACCGCTGTGAGGTGTGTATTCCAGTGACCTTCTGCACATCCTGAAGTCTCTCTTCCTGGTTGCAGGATTGTTCCCGTCCCCTCTCCATAGAGGCGGACGCAGACGGCTGCTACCCATTGGACGGCAGGATCCTGTGTATGAAGTGCCACACCCAGCGGGCCAAGGCTATGCAGTGATTGGTGGACACATCTGTTATTCAAGTCGAACTTTGAACCAAATCCAAGGCACAGGATCCATTCAGCTTCCACCATTCTGTCTTTGCAACAGGGCTTTACTTGTGCGCTGTGTGTGTGTATGAGCGTGAGTTCATGAGTGAAAGCGAGTATGTTTGCATGCAGATGTCTGTCTCTCGTCTTTCTGCTTATTCCCCCTCTCAGTCCAGAGGTAATGTACTGCACTGAGATAGACTTCCTCCTCCTCTCCTCCCCTTCTCCCCTTGTGTTAATGCCAGTGTTATCAAGGCCATTTTTTGTTTACACAAATATTCCCAGCATGACTTGCACAAGTATAGCTTAGTCATGGGCTGTGTCCCAACAGTCAAAGATGGTTTCCTCTCCTCTTCTCTCTCCATTGAGAAGGTTTCAGCCATACAACTTTGATTTGTCTTTCACTTTTCAGTGGTACGGAAGGAAAAGAGTGGAACTATTTCTGAGTATTTGAGACATAGTAGAAGCAAGGTGAAGTTGCCCCTAAATGCTGATCTTGGGTCAGTTTTGCAATTCCCCCTACTGATTATGGTTAGGTATGGGGAAGGCAAATTGATCTTAGATCTGTGCCTACTGGCAACTTTTTCCAGGAGTTTAGTGTAACCCCCTGACCCCAGTGCACGAGGAGTTGAACAAAAGTTTAAGGTGGACTAATTCATGTTCCCCTGCACCTCCCATAGGGCTGAGCTCTGGTGGGCTGGTGGCACCTGAAGCACTTTGGGAGTTGTAGTGCCTGCAAACATACAAGTTGCTTAACTGCCTTTAGAGAGTGCTTTCTACAGAACTACTTATCCCATCAGACACGATGTAGCAGAGCAGTGTTCTGTGGGAAATGTAGTTCCTCTTGGGCTAAAAACTGAGTGCAAAAAACGAACAAAAATATGTGAATGTCGCTTGTTTGTTTTTGTTGTGTGCGTTTGTTGCTTTATAGGAATGCATAGCTACAGATCACTGTCTGTTACTCTCACCATTTTTAAGCACAGAATGAGGGTACAGTAAGATCAAAATGACCATTTATTTCTTTGTCAAAAGAATAGAAGATTTAAGATGATTAGAGACACTACCAAGAACAAAGGTCAAAAGTTTGCCAAGCACAGATTCCATTCCTATGATCTCCTCATGTTAAATAATTAGAGTACTGTAGTTTAAAGAGGACCACATGGCTTAGAACAGAACCTACGCTCCAGGCAGAAGTTGCTCTTAATCGCTAGGATCAGATTACCCTACCTCATCCCTGATCTTAATTTAAAGGGGATGGAGGGAAATTGGATCCTGCATCAGCAGTTAGGGGCAACTTCCAGAACCTATAGTATAATCCTATCATCCTCAGTGAAGCGCTCTTGAATGCATACTTATCTAGTGTGCAGGCGAGTTAAGATATCTAATGAATAACATAGGTATAGAGATATTACGTCTCGTTAATTCAATTCACCTAAAGGTAAACTAATGGATTTTTGCACTAAACACCTGCATTTACAAATGCTTAGTATTTTGGGCATTTGCAGCTCTCTGAATAACGTAATAGGACTGATTCTGAATCAGGGTTGTAAGTATTATAAACATGCAACAGATCAAATGGCCAGTCTGTTTTCCATTAGAGTATTGACTGTAGCAGCAGCATGTAGATCCAACCAATACAGTTCAAGGTGTTGGTAACACGTCACTCAAACGCATCACACTTTAAATTCACTGCCTTTATTTTTGTGGAATTCACTTCCATTTTTAATCATGTTTTTTGTGTGCTTTACACTATATTGTTCCTCTTCCTTTCTCATAATACTCCAATGAATACCACTGTTTCCATTATTCAGCTTAGTGTTCTTTTATGTATTGATATCAGTTATATTTACTCTGCCTGTAATCTTACCATACTGTATTTAATTGATAAGTACTTATTTTCAGTGAATTTTCTGTGAAACTTGGTGAGTTGCCATTTCCACCCTAGTATTCCTCTCTCTCCTGTTCAGACTGGTTTGGCACTATCCTTTGTACATTCCTCAGTCTGGCATAGCAACACAACCCTAATGACTAACATCCTCAACCATATGGCCAAATACGACTCAGTATGCATGTTATCTGGGTCGTCGTTATCATCTTTAGTATTCTCAGTTGTTTCGTTTTTTTATTTGCACACATGATTCCACCTTTGTGACCATGCCTTTGTCTTCACTGTCAGACCATTGGTGTGTGATGCCTTCAAAAACATCACTTTGCTCATTTATTTAATGATTGCCTTGTTCTTTTTCGTATTGTTCTTATCCTCTCTTATTTTTGTGTGTATGTTTACAGTTCCAAACATGCCAACATTAATTACCAGTACATGTCATTCTTTTTCTTCTTTAATTTTACTGTACTCAAAATAAAACTGCTAATTGCCTAAATCCTGTGTTTTTTTGTTCCTGTTTGGCATTTGCAATAATTAAGTGTTTATTCCTGGAAGTTATTGTTCAGTATTGTCCTCAGTCTCTCACATCAAATACAGTATTTCTCTCTCTCTCTCTCTCTCTCTCTTCCTCCATGTGACGTGTCCTCCACTATGCTGTCAGTGACGTATTCCACTGCCAGATGACCTCTAGCACATCCTCGCTCTCTCTATCAATTCATACCAGACCCTCTGCTGCACTAATAGTGACGCGGGCAGACAATGTGTGTGTGCACTGTTTGCATTTGAGGAAATGTTGGTCCTCTCGATGCAGGGTAACAATGTGTCCTTAATGTTTTGACTTTTTCTGTGTTTCAGAGTTCTGATGATTTTACTGGCTCTGTACCGACCTGTTGCTTAGGGACATTATGTTCCCATGAATTACATTTGAATGACGTTTGAGTTAAAACGTAATCATTTTAGGGTTGTGGTTTGAAGAGGATTCCTCCTACCCATCAAACACACCCACGTGCATGTCACAGTCTAACTGGATACACAGTGCCACCTGATAATGGAGCAGAGAGATGTAGGCTGCCAGGTCAACTCTGTTTATCAGAACGTCAGAGGAGGAGAGAAGTGAGTGATGTAGAAAGCTGAGATGACAGCTGGCTGATGGAGGGAGAGATTGAGGTCTGGAGGCGACATGTGAGGGAGAAATTAGAAACATCAGTGGCTGTAACAAGCTAAACCCAGACAGACTGAACAAGACACACAACAGAGTATGGCAAAAACACCAGCAGAGCCTCCGGTAAAACCTGAAGGACTTTTAATTATCTCATGAAGGTGATGTCATATTAATGTGTTGGCCCGCCACAGGCGCAACACTTTCTACTTAATGCATCAGTTTTTTGGGGGGGAGGAATGTTAGAGCAAGCTCTCAATTTCCTGCGTCTCATACTATACATTTCAAGTTGTATAGAGGAGTGTCTTCCTTTTATTAAAGTGGTATTACATGTATATAGAGGACAATATAGTTTATAAGAAGATTGTCATGTGTCAAATTAGTCTTAAATTAAGTAGAAATGTGTATCATGATAATCCTGATATGAAACTATCCTTCAATTTTGTTTAGATTGACTGTGAACTGCAGCCCCCTTCTAATACCCTTTCTGAGCCCCAGTCTCAGCTCCAGTCCCAACTACATCCTCTCTCTGAGCCCCAGCCACTACCCCAGCCTGATACCCTTCCCCAGCCTTGGCCCCAGCCCCGACCCCAGCCTCAGCCTGATAGCCTTCCTGAGCCCCAGCCCCTACCCCAGCCTGATACCCTTCCTGAGCCCCAGCCACTACCCCAGCCTGATACCCTTCCCCAGCCTTGGCCCCAGCCCCTACCCCAGCCGGATAGCCTTCCAGAGCCCCAGCCCGATACCCTTCCTGAGCCCCAGCCCGTCTGAAGAGGAGGTGAAGCCCGGGGTGTGGACATGTCACTGCATACTCCTTCTCTTCCTTCTGGCATCCTCCTTCTGCGCCTCCATACTGGGCCTGGCCTACTACTCCCAGCAGCACCTCCCACCAGAGAGCACACCACCAGCCTCTCCTCCATGTACCTCCATGGCTTGTCACAGGGATACCGCCCGTCTGCCAGTCTCAGTTGACCCCTTCACTCAGCCCTGTGACTACTTCCTGTTTCCCTGTGGCTCTGAGGGGATGTCTCTGTCCACCAGGGGGAGACAGAGGGGCAAGGGCGTCCCCCTACACCCACAGGGCCACAAGAGCTGGGCAGTACAGGCAGAGAAAGAGGGAGGAAGGAAGGAAGGAGAGAGAGAGAGAGAGACAGGCACAGACATAAGAGAAAAGGCTCCAGCAGACAGAATGCCAGACAGACAGACTGCACTACTGCTGACAATGAGGGAGATTTTGGGTGAGAATCTAAGAATGTTGCTCTGTTTATTTTGTACCGGTTCTTTGGGACAACCATTTAAATAGAACTGCTGAAACCGTTTCCATAACAGGACCTTTTATCCTCACAATGAAACGTTGATATAATGTTCCTCTGTCTGAAGCTGAGGACCACTCCAGCCCGGGTAACTCAGCGAAGCATGTATGTTCAATCGTTCCTGTATGGACACTGGCCCCACAGAGACGGCCGGGCCAGAACCCTTCCCTGTAATAGATTGGTGGGGTATGGTGACGGATTACACCTTCTCTATTCTACTGGTAAAAACTCTCTCTCTCCTCATCTCTCTCTCTCTCTCTCTCTCTCTATACCCCTTCACCCCCCCCCTCCCCCCTCTCTAGCTGAGTGGCTGGGCTGTATCAGGCCGGTGGAACCAGACAGATTTCAACTCCACTCTGTCTCTACTGATGAGAGACTATGGCACCTTCCCATTCTTTTGTGCTTATGTGGGCAAGGATCCTAACGACACTCAAAGAGACAAGCGATACATACAGGTCAGTTAGACTGTGGTTCTGGGGCAGTGAAATACCTAATGGGTGTTTTACAGTATATACAGTAATGGATTATATTCATACAGCACTTTTCACTGGAGCTTTACATAAAGGGTAACTCACCCCATCCACTATACATTTATATCATACACTCTTTTTCTATAGATTGATCGGCCGGATTTTAGGATACCTACTGAATGGAGCAGCAAAACTCAGAAGTCCAAAGCTAACACGCAGGTACACTGAGTCCATATCTGTTCTACAGTATATCATCGATCTCTCCAGCAGACAGAATGCCAGACAGACAGATTGCACTACTGCTGACAATGAGGGAGATTTTGGGTGAGAATCTAAGAATGTTGCTCTGTTTATCCTCTGTAGAGTTTGTACCGGTTCTTTGGGACAACCATTTAAATAGCTGAAACCGTTTCCATAACAGGACCTTTTATCCTCACAATGAAACATTGATATAATGTTCCTCTGTCAGAAGCTTGATGGCAACATTTGGCATTATGTCTCTCATCCCCTCTGCTCCCACTCTTTATTTCTCTCTTTTCCCCCCAGATCCTGCATCTGTTCCTGGCCTCGTATCAGAGGTTACTGGCCCTGTTGGGCTCTCCCTTCAGCAGCACCAGTCTCCATGTAGGCCTGTTCATCTCTCTGTCCTCTGAACTGGCTGTATCTGCCTCTCCTCTGCTGCATCGCCTGCAGCAGGGGCTACTGTACCAGCGTATCACCATCAAAGAGCTACAGGTGAGGGTATGTGTGTGTGTATGTACTTATGTGTCTGTGTGTCTATAGTTCTCTCTTTCTGTACCCTAACCTTCCCCTTCACTAACTCATAGACCTATTGTATATGTGTACCTGTAATTACCTATACAGAATGCATCTTTCTTATTTTGTGCACAGACCCTGGCCCCTGGCCCCCGCCATTGATTGGCTGGGCTGTCTACAAGCCAGCTTCCATCCCCACCCTGTTAGCCAATCGGATCACGTCCTCCTGCACAACCTCCCTTACATCGTCCACATGTCCCGCATCATCAGCAAATGGCTGTTACATGCATGAATTGAGTGGCATGTACTTTATCAATCAAAAATGTCATGCAAAAGACAGTAACTGATATAACAAGGTTTCTCATGAAGGTTTCTCATCACACAAACTACCTCTGTTACTTACAGCATGGTGTGTAGTAATCAGTGCACGTTTGTCTGGTGCCTGTCGATCTCTCTGTTTAGTGGCCCTCTTCACACCTTCATGGTCCTCAGTCTCCTCCACACTGTCATACTCGCGCTAGACTCCAGGTTCACTCAGACAGAGAGGAATTTCTCCTTAGCTCTGTGGACTACAGAGGAGGTAACTGAATATGGACCACATTTCCCAGCTTGCTCTTGTAGTTGAATAACACTGGCTTGGAGTGATTGTATTGTCTGGGACTTGTAGTTCATTGCTGCTTGCCTCTCTCAGGATGTCCCTCGCTGGAGGCAGTGTGTTCTGCAGACTGAGAAAGGGTTTGATACGGTACTAACACACCTACTGAGAGAGACCACCGCATACACAGAGGTGAGAGGCACAGTGTGTGTGTGTGTGTGTTCTCCTCTATAAAAAAGTGGTCAGATGAAGCAGATGCTAATTACAGGACTGTTTTGCTAGCACAGACTGGAATATGTTCTGGGATTCTTCCGATGGAATTGAGGAGTACAACACAACAGTCACTGGCTTTATCAAGAAGTGCATCGAGGACGTCATCCCCACAGTGACTGTACGTACATACCCCAACCAGAAGCCATGGATTACAGGCAACATTCACACTGAGCTAAAGGGTAGAGCTGCCGCTTTCAAGGAGCGGGACTCTAACCCGGAAACTTATAAGAAATCCCGCTATGCCCTCCGACGAACCATCAAACAGGCAAAGCGTCAATACAAGACTAAGATCGAATCGTACTACACCGGCTCCGACGCTCGTCGGATGTGGTAGGGCCTGCAAACTATTACAGACTTCAAGGGGAAGCACAGCCGAGAGCTGCCCAGTGACACGAGCCTACCAGACGAGCTAAATAACTTCTATGCACTGAAACATGCATGAGAGGATCAGCTGTTCCGGACGACTGTGTGATTACGCTCTCCGCAGCCAACGTGAGTAAGACCTTTAAACAGGGCCAGACGGATTACCAGGACGTGTACTCCAAGCATGCGCTGACCAACTGGCAAGTGTCTTCACTGACATTTTCAACCTCTCCCTGTCTGAGTCTGTAATACCAACATGTTTCAAGCAGACCACCATAGTCCTTGTGCCCAAGAACACTAAGGTAACCTGCCTAAATGACTACCAACCCATAGCACTCACATCTATAGCCATGAAGTGCCTTTTAAGGCTGGTCATGGCTCACATCAACCCCATTATCCCAGAAACCCTAGACCCACTCCAATTTGCATACCGCACCAACAGATCCACAGATGATCTCTAATACACTCCACACTGCCCTTTCACACCTGGAGAAAAGGAACACCTATGTGAGAATGCTATTCATTGCCTACAGCTCAGCGTTCAACACCATAGTGCACTCCAAGCTCATCACTAAGCTAAGGACCCTGGGACTAAACACCTCCCTCTGCAACTGGATCCTGGACTTCCTGACAGGCCGCCCCCAGGTGGTAAGGGTAGGTAACAACACATCCGCCGTGCTGATCCTCAACACAGGGGCCCCTCAGGGGTGCGTGCTCAGTCCCCTCCTGTACTCCCTGTTCACTAATGACTGCACGACTCCAACACCATAATTAAGTTTGCTGATGACACAATAGTGGTAGGCCTGATCACCGACAACGATGAGACAGCCTATAGGGAGGAGGTCAGAGACCTGACCATGTGGTGCAAGGACAACAACCTCTCCCTCAAGGTGATCAAGACAAAGGAGATGATTGTGGACTACAGGAAAAGGAGGACCGAGCACGCCCCCATTCTCATTGACGGGGCTGTAGTGGAGCAGGTTGAGAGCTTCAAGTTCCTTGGTGTCCACATCACCAACAAACTAACATGGTCCGAGGGCATGACAAAACCTATTCCCCCTCAGGAGACTGAAAAGATTTGGCATGGGTCCTCAGATCCTCAAAAGGTTTTACAGCTGCACCATCGAGAGCATACTGACGGATTGCATCACTGCCTGGTATGACAACAGCTCAGCCTCCGACCGCAAGGCACTACAGAGGGTAGTGGTATGGGCAAGTACATCACCAGGGCCAAGCTTCCTGCCATCCAGGATCTCTATACCAGGCGGTGTCAGAGGAAGGCCCTTAAAATTGTCAAAGACTCCTGCCACCCTAGTCATAGACTGTTCTCTCTGCTACCGCACGACAAGAGGTACCGGAGCACCAAGTCTAGGTCCAAGAGGCTCCTAAATAGCTTCTACCCCAAGCCATAAGACTCCTGAACATCTAATCAAATGGCTACCCAGACTATTTGCATTACTAAAGAATTATGGTGGACAATAATATGCATTGACATTACTAAAGAATTAAGGTGAACAGTAAAATTTGGAAGGCATTATGACTATAAGAAAAGTTTTGATCGAACACTATATATATTTTTAACAAATCAAAACGGAACTAAAATAGATAAGATGGACTATCTGTAAATCATGTTATGTAATTATGAACTCAAATGTATTGATGAATTGTATTTATGTGAACTACACTATTAATGACTTTCAAATGTGAAATATTATTTGTAGCAGCAAAATACAAGATAACTACTTCATAAATGTGATATTACATTATTAAGGTAAAAGGTCAACAGTGGATATAATTTACTGGAACCCTTATTTAAAAACAACTATGTATTCACTGTGTTTTCCCAGATTCGGTCTCTAACTCCAAGACTTTCAAACAAAAAAAAAACATTTTCAGTGAAGCTGAACTTAATCAACTGTATTCAAAGGTAGAGTATTTTATTGAGAGTGGAACTAGTCTTCATTGCCAAAAGATAAAGGATTTCTTAATCAATATCACTAATGAATCATATTAACAGTGATGATAATACATTGTACTATATACGTACTGGCAGTTCAATTTCCCCCATTTATTTTATTAATAGGTGACAATTGACGAACACAAGTATTTTTCCAACTACATCCAGTCTCTCTCCCTCCAGCACCAGAGACCAAGCAAACTCTTTTCCCAGACTGAAGGAGATGATATGTGAGAGCCCAGTTGTCATGAAAAGTCTCTGTGATTGGTTTGGGTAGATATGTGTTATTAATATGTGAATATGAGATTTGAGCATTATCTCTCTCTCTCGCCCTCTCTCTCTATCTCTCCATCTTCTCCAATTGGTCCATCACTCAATTTTTCTTCGGCAATGAGCTAGTCTTTCCCATAGGAATGTTTGTCCAACCTCTCTTCCACCCTACCTATCCCAGGTAACCCAAACTCATATGTTTACTTTCACATAATAAAAAATGAATAACCAAGTAGTCTTATTGAGATAAAGAATCTCATTCCTCAAAGACAAGGTCTTTGATGGCCAAAGATATTCTCCATCTCTTTCTACCCAACAGTAAGGCAAATAGTCTCAATGAATTACTCTCGGATTGTAATGCAGTTAATTAAATTTTGCACACATTTGTGTGTGTGTGTGTGTGTGTGTGCGTGCACCCAGACTGTTCACCCTGTGCTTTAGTCCATTCTCAGAGTGTGTCTCCCAGGTCCATAGCAGAGTGTGTGTGGTCCCAGTACCTGAGTATGACAGAGGGACCAGCGAGAGAGGGGGCGTTCTCGCTGTCACCGGCACAGCAGCAGGAGATGTGGGTGCAGTACTCTGCTCTGTAGATTGTGCTACAGGTCCGGTCTATTCTAGGGTATCTAGGCTATTTCAATTTCAGCACCTTGGTTGTTTTGGTTGGTATTAGAGGCATACTATGTTTTGGTTGGTATCAGAAGTGCATACTATGTTTTGGTTGGTATCAGAGGGATACTATGTTTTGGTTGGTATCAGAGGTGCATACTATGTTTTGGTTGGTATCAGAGGCATACTATGTTTTGGTTGGTATCAGAGGTGCATACTATGTTTTGGTTGGTATCAGAGGCATACTATGTTTTGGTTGGTATCAGAGGTGCATACTATGTTTTGGTTGGTATCAGAGGCATACTATGTTTTGGTTGGTATCAGAGGTGCATACTATGTTTTGGTTGGTATCAGAGGCATACTATGTTTTGGTTGGTATCAGAGGTGCATACTATGTTT